>JARKIA010000466.1:0-79136 GCA_029289565.1 Mycena galericulata
TAGCGATCTTAGCAAGTACCCCTACGAGTACAGACTAGCTATAGGGTCAACAAACCGTTGATTCAAACCCCGAACTACCCGACTCAAAGCTCTCAATACAAGAGGAGTGATTGGTTGTAGTGTGATTTGGTTGTTAGTGTATAGTGGATAGTTCATTTGTCCATTTGCATTTAGCGGCTAGATAGCATATTTCCCGCCGTACTTCGAGAGCCCCCGTCTCACCGCTTCTTCAGAAGACCGAGACCACCGGCGGGGAGATTGATTTCGCAATGGAAGGAGAGGTTGCTGCGATCAGCGCGCCAGCGATGTCCGAGACTGTGCTTCAGATGGGCGATCTTTGCGAGTCTGCTCGGTACGGAGGGTATGTTTTCGTACGTCATTCGTTCCGCCGGGGTACTGCTGACTTGAATTTTCAACTCACTCCTGGGGAAACTCGCGTACCAGCTTCGCAAAGGGATACCAACATACCCATCGCGACGCTTTCTACGCATAGCACGATCAAGGGCATCACAGCGCTCATCGATGCCTCCAACAACAACAACGACAATGCCGTTTCGATGCGTTCTTTGCCCAGCGGGCGGGCGCAGCCGAAACCACAACGACTCGATGCTCGTCCCCAGCAGCGCCTACCCCCAAAGCCCGTAGCCTGCAAGCCCCAACATCCCGTATGGCACCCAAAGCCCCAACGCACCGAAGAGCCAGGATCAGAGCGATGCAGCGCTCCTCGGGCCATCGAAAAACGCTAAAGGCCCGCGGACAACATCACCCACTTTCTGCAATCGTTCAAGCCATTCCTTTTCTCTTTTTTTTATTCGCTCAATGCAGCGTTGACGTGTATGTTTGGATCCAAGCTACCCTGTCTGTTTGCTCATTTGTGCGATGTAGGACGGTACTGCTTTTGGTGATAGCGGAACTCGCACCACATGTCAACGGAACGTACTGGTAGCGCATTTTATCCTTGCTCACCTCAATCGTGACGGGACGAGTCGTCGGTAAGTCCCTTCCTCCCTCACTTTTACTCTCCATCTTTAAGAACATTCCCAGCAAGCATCATCATACCCCCCCATCGCCGCAATCATCTTAAAATGGCTCGTCATCGGGCGCTACAAACCCGGCACATACCACCTCTGGTCTGTCTACTACCTCCGCTACTGGATCGGCTCCAGCGTGTTCTGCGAGGATCCGGAGTTGCTGGAGCTCGGGACGATCTGGTGTTTGGGTCGCGGAGTGAGATTTTTACGAGGGGTATGTTTTCGCCCACCCCTCCACCCTCGAACGCGATTCTCAAACGGAGTATACCGACTGGGCGCCGCGAAGGTTGTTATCGGGGCGCAGGGGGAGCGATTCTCGAATTCCGCAACGATGGGGGCACGGAGGAGGGCGCAATGGGCACGGGGAACGCGAGTGGGGGACGGCGGTGGTCGCAGATGTGTTCCGCGTGGCGCTCGAATCCTGTTTGCGGCGGGCCTGGAAATGCAGTTAATCACGGTTAATCCTCGGAGTATGAGTAAGTCTTGAAGAGCAAGCGGTTTCAGTCAAAGTGGTAGAAGCGCATGTAGCATGCGCAGGTCTGCGAGGGCATTCTATCAGCCAGGGTTTAAAAAAATGGGAGATGCCGATGCAATTTGCCCTGCAGCACGATCCGTGTAACCATCTGGAGATACGTCCCCTCCGAGTCTGAAAGTCAGACCAGTGATAGTATTCGCGCCGGCACTTGAAGACGAAGCACAGCGCCTCGGGATTAAAGCGCATGTATACTGTTTCAAGCTTTGTCGTCGAATCTGACAGGACATATCGGGACACAGTCACTTGAGAACCGCAGCGCCCCAGCGCGCCAGAGTTGGCGCGTTCGGCTAAAATCCGGCGATGCTGTGCAAATATTACAGCTGTTTCCGAAAACCTTGAGACAACGTGAAATTTTTTGCACGCAACAAACTTTGATGGCAGGCTAAGGATTACCGGATTTGGCACGGATGATCCCACACGGCCCCCATTTCGTGATGGACCAAGCAATTTTCGTGTCAATAATATGTTCCCGGGGCATCTGAGTTGCATGCGAGGCTCATAAGACTCTCAGAAAGCCCCAGCTGGGTATCACGAGGGGAGGAGCTCACCCATGAAATAATATCTGGACGGCAAACGGATTACACGGAAGCGACGGCAATCTCGGCTGGACATCCCAAACCGGTAATCCTTAGCATGCCATCAAAGTTTTGTGCGTGCAAAAAATTTCACGTTGTCTCAAGCTTTTCGGAAACAGCTGTAATAAACAAAATATTGCTTGCTCTCTTCTTCCGTGTTGTAACGTACTCCCGTCGAGAATCTGCGAGGGCGACTGCAGTGTAACGACTGCATCTGTTGCGGGCTGCAGCCGGAGAGCCTACTTCTCACGTCCCTTCGCGGTGAGTTTGGGTATTTTTATCCATCTTTCCTAATGCCGTTGTTTTGCCTTTAGGTTTACGCAAAACACTTTGGGTGCTCGCGGCAGGCCTAGGTGCCCTCTGCGAGCTCTAATACGGTGAATAAATCGATCAGTGGGTCTTTCATTTCTTTCCAGTGTCGCAATAAATGTTTTCCAACTGTCATCGCTGCACGGTGCCGGGGGGGGGGGGCTCGCGCACGCATTGTTGCTCACCAGAAATGCGGCCACCACCTCGCATGTGGGCATCACGGCCAACGCGTAGAGCACCACCCGCGAGCTTGGGTACAGCGTCCCCGGACGAGCGGACCGCTGCGGCGGGCGTGAGGATCGTATCTGCGGGACGTGCGCCTACGTCTGCCAGTGTACACTCGTGACAAGGGTCGGGAGACGGAGAGGGAAGACGAGGGCTCGCCCGGATCATCTTGATATTGGCCACAGTACTCGTTGATGGTGACCTGCACAGCCAGAGCATCATTCATCGCAATATCAAGTCCGACATGAATTTGAGACGCACAAACCGTGAAGCTCGCGCCTCAACAACTACTAATGTATTTTGTTAGATATCATCATTCTCTCATCCCTCTAATCCTGTACAAATGGTTTACGAATTCAAAACTTGGATGATTGCGCCGGCATGCCCCAATTTGGCCAACCAACCCAACACGCCGACTTCATTGGGTAAGTTCATTATTGTTCTATCTCATTGAAACTCAATTTCCAGCCTCTTCCGTTGATATTGGGTACATAGTCGTCTCGCAGGTCTCCGACGCCATCTTGGTAAGCAATTTATCGTAACGCGTGGTCATCCATTTACTGGCTATCTCCATAGCCAACGACCTACATATCTTGTTCTCGTCGAGTCTCCCTCCTTTGCGACGCATTTCAGAGCAGTTGACTGTTAGTGATCTGGAGGTCTATTTAGCCAAGAAACTCGGTACTGACTCGGTCCTTTAAATGTATGGGAACAGGCCTTCATCGCGCTGCGTACCGGTATCCCCCTCTACTGACCCTTTTTCGCTATTCAAATCAATCAAGTCAGAAGCCGCTCATCCATTGAAATTTTCGCACTCCCACTTGAATTCATACTCTCTGTTTTCCCAACTCACACTTACGCTTCTACTGAGGTACACCATATCAAATCTTCATTGATTGCTCATTTCTGACTTGAAAAAAAATCAAGGGACTACAAATATAATGTCTACTTTACCAAAATGTACGGTTGTGCGTAGCTTAATACGCAAGATGTAGGAAAAACAGGACGAGAACAAGACGTACAGTATGAACATTTGTAACAAAGATTCGTGTTATGCCCTACACAATTCCCTTAACCACCCGTGGTGGCTAAGCGCGCCCGAGGAGCCTCGAGTCAACACCAGACTCAGGCGTGGTGTACGCCGTCAACGTTCTCCTTGCACTGCTCCCTGTGCTGCCCGACGCGACCCGGGGGACGTGTTTCCCACACTGGCTTCGCGTTCGCACGTCCTCGGTGGGTGCCGACTCCACCCCTTGCCTCGACCTCTCAACTCACGGCGTGTGGCGCCCCAATCCTGTGTCGCACACGCAAAATTCGCGCTCGGACGCCGGGTGCGCGCGGGGGCTCGGCGGCACTGCGTGCCTGCGCGTCAAGTCGGCGGCCCTGCGCGCGTCCCGTACGTGCTATATGCGTACATACTGTCCGTACGCACGCCGTGTCAATTCCATCGTATGCGCGCAATCTGTGAGATTCATAAGTAGACCGATTTGAATAGAAACAAACATAATGCACCCTTGAAGTCAACCGAATATATGAAGACGGTATCAAGTCAGAAATCTGAAAAAGTAAAGTTACTGTAGTAATTATAAAAAAGCGAGTGTAAATCCGAGCGAAAAGAACGCACAGAAAGCCGGTGTACGAGTTCGGGTGAGAGCTCTCCACTTGTCCAAGTCGGGAATGGGCCCGAGCGAGGAATGCCGCTGGAATATTCAGAGATGTGAAACAAGCGGAATACAGTGACTGACCAAATGAACTCGGAGACCTTGAAAGAAAGTATCCGTAGAAATAAGGGAACGGTTAGAAAGTGAAATAGAGCAGAAAGAAGAGATCTAACCTTGGGACACCAAGTCGGCACTCTGAAATCCGTGTGATCTGATTTGAAGGCAACCATTTGTCCGCATTGGGTTTGTAGATTCTGTAGTCGGTAAGGAACCAGGATTTCGGCTGATAGCTGCCCGCACGAAACGGGTAGCCACAGATGGATACACGAGAGACTTCGAGAGGAAAATATATGCCAGGTGTTCGCATACCTTCAATAGACTGTGCATAGCCTTCAAAATCGGGCCCGAGCCACTCCGAGCCAAATTTCAAGAATTTCTGCAACAGAAGTCGGGTCGGTCAATAACGGGGATTAAAGAAAAGATAGGATTGACACTTAGCTTAAACGCTACTTGTAACGTGTGAGATAAGGAACTAGACGTCTGAGAATCAGGTCAGAACATCAATATGAAGATGGAGGCAGCGTACATGGTGGAAAGAAGTGGCCGAGTCACGAGACTCGGATGCCGAGCTGAATATCCAAGTCTAAGTGTTGAGTTAGTAGTTGATTTGAGTTCAAGTTATCAAGAACATACCGTGACGATCGAGCTGTGCCGCGAGAATATGCACTTCCTGGGATGGAGGCGGTCCCTAAGATACCCGCAGACAGCTTCGACCAGCAGCGTACTACCGGCGGGTGGCGGGCGGGTCGGGATGCGGGGCCGGCGTCAGCGGGCGCGACGGGAGCGTACACGAACGCGCCGATGCAGCTGCCCGTGCCCGCCCGCCAACAGAGCCCCTTCGATGCATCGGATGCTGCTCATGGTGTCACAAGAAGCGTTGCCCGGCCACACAGACGCTCCTCTGTCTGTTGTCCGACACAAGGAGGGGCCGTGGGATGAAAATTTCGATGGTGATCTGTAATGTAGAGTAGTTGAGTGAATCCGTAGTCGTGCTTACGGAGATCTGTAAAAAAGAAAGACGGAAGTCAGTCGTGCCTCCGGGAGAACAAGAATTAGCATGCACCTATACCCCCTCGTGCAGTTTCTTGTGCGTCCTCTTGGATAATCAACTGCTAAAGATGTGCGAAATCAGAGAGAAAAATACTCGAGTCACCTTAATTGCGCGGGAGGCTACAGGACAAGGTTGTTACAGACTCGAGTCAACAGCATGGAAGTGGCTCACACACTAGCTAAATCCGCCAGTCCGGAGATTTGCAGAAAATGGTGCGAAATGACTACTTTATGAATAAACATACAAGTCCGCGCAAGACGCACCTTTAAAGACTTAGCACGGCTAAGCCTCAAGTAGCTGAAACCGAAATTCAAACTAACGCAAGGTCCGGAGAGATCAGATTTACCTTGGAGCCTCCTTATGTTCAATCGAGCCCGGAGACATGTACAGCTTGTAGCAAATAAATTGCACACCGTGAAAAGTGGCCAATACACTGAAATAGCGATACAACTTACCATCTGGGCGAATGAGACGTATAAAACCTCTGCATCCATCCACAAAGCATCCGGGCTGCACGCGTTCCGCCGGCACAAATCCATTATCCCGCTTCGAACGAGCCTCTGATGCATCTCAGGCCGAGATTGGCAAGGCAAGTCAGGTGGTCTGGATGAAAACTAGAGAGGAAATTGGATACCTGGATATCGTTGTGCAAAACCGTAAACCTGTTCTAACTTGTGAGTATACTGATCAATTAGTAAAGAACCCGGATTCTGTGGAGACACTGAAGAGTTGATGTACGTTGGAACAGTCTGCACGCAAACCAGCATCGATTATCGATGGCGTAGGTTCGTCTTGGAGGACTACAAAGTCACGGTGAGGCAGATGTGTTCCGTCGATTCATATATCTCAGTTTTGGAAGCACTCCAAGCTGAGATCCAGGAAGTACTGAAGACAAAGTTGAACTGGTTAGCCCAAGTTGAAGATGTGGAATAGCAAGTGAAAAGCAAGAAAGAGCGGACACAATTCCGAGTGAGCGAGTGATGCGAGCTGATGCGAGTCGGGATCAAAGATTTGTTTGGTTGCACAAACAAAACAACTCAGACGCCATCCGCAAGACCTGAAGACCGGCTCATCAACCTGCTCTGCTGCTCGCGCCCAACAGGCATATCCAACGCTGGCTCTCGAGGCTCTCGCGGGCTCCGTCCTCTCACAGAATTATTTTGGCTGGGTGAGTCGAAGATCTGCGATCTCGAAACTCAGGAAAATTTATGATGATTGAATCTCAAGAAATTCAAATACTTACGCTTTCTCGCGCGCCCGTGCCTGCGCCTGCTACCTCCCTGAGGCGCGTCTCTCTCTCTTTTTCTTGTCTATAATTTATTTATTTATTTTATCTTAGTTCCGGATCCTCGGGGTACCCTGATCAACAACGCTCTCGCTAGTGCGAGATGCGCACCATGCTCCCGTCGTCAACGTCGACACACTGCTAGGCCAGAGTGAGACCAAGGGCATCGAGCGAGACACGATAGGTCGCCCGATTTTCAAGGCGCGGGAGCGGAGTCTTTGGTGCGTTCGGGGAGCTTCCCACGAGCGACAGCCCGGGACGCGTTCACTCGAGCCCGTCATCACCGAGGCCTGGGATGGGACCAGGGGGTGTGCTTCTCTCCTTTTTTTGATGAATTGAAGCGCTGATGATCTCGCTGCAGCGCCGGATGCACGGAGGGCTTCCCCGTGCCTGTTCCCGTGCCCCGCCGCGGGCGCGCGCTGTCGTACCCCCCGTGCGCCGCGGGCCCCGGTGACGCGTTCCGCAGATGTACAGGTACGACGTCTCGGGCGTCCCCGCCTCCTCCTTCGGGCGCATCCTCGCGTAGGCTGCTAGGACTTTGCATACCTCGTGCACTCCGAAAACATCCTCTCTAGCCCGCGTACCTGCGCGAGCACGGGCGCCCCATCGTCGGCGTCTGGGGCCTCGGTCTCGCCGACTCGCCCGTCTCCCCGCACGTCGCGCGCGCCGCCCTCCCCGCTTTATGCTCCATCCCCACATCCCATGCCGACCGCGAGCTGTATCGGCCGAAGTATGAGGAGGAAAGTGCGCACGTGCACGCGCACTCCTCCGGAGCAGGGAAGTCGTCCACTGGAGCGGTGCTTTGTCTTCCTCTGGTGCTGCGGGCGCAGGCTCATCCTCCGCTGCACACGCACCCGTGCCGGCGAACATGCCGGCAGAGCCGGAGGAAGAGACGGAGGTCGACCGCCGCACGCGCGAGGGGAGGGCGCAGTTTGAGGCGTGGGCGGAGAAGCAGAGGCGCGAAGAGGCGGAGAGGGAGGACATGCCGCCGCCGGCGTACACGCTCGAGGATGAGGGGCCAGGTATTGAGGCTGGGGAGGTGCAGGCCCAGTCTGTACAGGTGGTGCAGCAGAACGTCGCCCCGCAAGTCCAGCAGCAGCAGCGGCGGCGGCGGCGGCGGCGGCCATTCAGCGACGCGCATTCGCATCCGGAGCCACTACGCTGCACATCCCGCCCCCGCCGCAGTGGACGCTCTTCATGTCCGCTCTTCATGTCTAAGTCGTCGTAGTTCCTCAATCTATGTCCTTGGCAACTATCAACTCAACGCGGATACGGATATCCACGCCGGAATCCAACTCTGGTCTTTCTTTCTACAGAAGAGCCATCCTGCGTCTATAGTTGCGCGGCTGGGCCAAGCAATGCTGGAGGTAAGTTTTGACTTATTCTTTTATCGCCACCTGACGGGACTTCTGTAACAGAATTTCGGCTCGGAGTGGCTCGAGGACAGCAGATGGGATGTATTACATGTATGCGAATACTCAACTTTTTAAGGCTTTTCTCAACTTGGGTTAATGTATCTTCTTCAAGATCTCGTACCCCCATTTGTGCAGACAGTATCACCGAACCAAAGTCTTGGTGAAATTTCTTTCACTCGAATCTCTATTCGCGGCTGGCCTCACTTTGAAAACAGCTCGACCCCACGGTGTGGCCCAATCAGCGTCCATTCCAGGTTTGCTGACTCCAGATCGCAGGTGCGGATGCCGACACCGACTTGAGGCCGAGGCAAGCCCGACATCCGCCACTGTGTATCTTCGTGCTCGGATTCGCCGCCGCAGGACTTGCATGCGAGTTGCCTTGCCCGAGGCTGCCCCGTATAATGCTAATGAATTTCACAGAGATGGCACGAAGAGAATGGAATTCATTGGAGTAGATACATACATGTGTACGTACTGACTACGCCGGTAACGTGGAAATGGAGCGCGAGAGTCTATGCCCTCGCCCTCGGACGCCGCCGCCGCGTCCGCGAGCACCTCGATCACCGAGCCCTCCAGCACACCCTCAAACCCAAGACGCCCAAACAGCACGGAGCGCCGTGATCAGATGCTCCGCGACCGCATCCGAAACGCCCTTGACGATTTCGACCTCCTGCAGCAGCCCCGGTGGATGAAATCCTGCCACAGCGGGCGCACGAACTGCGGGACATCCATTCGCGGTCCATGACATGCGTGACAAGGAACGCGGCCGTCTCGACGGCCTGGGAATCATCGAGCAGGCGCTGCACATTGGCAAGGTACAAGCTCCGGTCCGCATCGCGCATCCTCAGCCCATCCTTGACCGCACAGGCGGTGAGGACGAGGAACATGTGGTTGGGGTAGTCGACGCGGCCAGCGAGGGCAAGCACATCGAGTATCTGCGCCCAGGCGACGGGCGACAAATATCTGGAGCTTGATTTTCCACCACTCCCATGTGACCACGTGATATCGTCCACCGATTTTCCTTGGCTTTTTTGCTCGTTGCCTGCATCTCGTGGGCCCGATTCCATCGCATTCCAGCACGGAACGTGCTGAAGGCCCTGTATATCCGAAAATCTGGGCTAAGGAGCTGAGAGAGAAAAAGAAACAGCCAGATTGATTCGGAAAATCTTTGCATTCGAAGTGCCCACCTGGCGAATTGGCAGCAGAGAGATGATGCACCAGAACGCGTTTCTTGTCTGGAACAATGTGTCAATGTGTGGGCGTTGAGGCAGCGTTCCTGGAGGACCCAGACTGGAGGACAATTTCGAATTTATTTTGGTTTCGCGCTCGTTAGCATGATCGTATGGACCATGTGGAATTCGCACCTCGGATTGGAGCTCGTGCTGTACCTGGCCTGGTCGCGGAAAGGAAGCGGCACCCGCAGCCTCATCTGTTAAATGCTAGGCGCAGGTGTGTGACACGCATCCAGAAATTAGAATTCCCACTGAATTCCCGTCATCGTGAAGACTCTAGGGGATATACCTTGGTGCTTCACCCGGTTCACTCGCACCTATGGCAAGTCGACCTCGTCAGCGGCTCGATTCGGAGCATCGCGAGACACCATATACTCAGTTACGGAATTCATTTTTCTCGTTCTTCTATTTTCTGTCAAATTTTCAGACTCCTGCTTCAACACTCTGGATAGCGTACCTCTCCAACCTCTGCAACATATTTGACGCTCATTCGACGCGTTGGAACCCTCGATTCGTAGAGTCGGTAATTCCGATGTAAGAAGTACAGATCTAGAATGTTTGTTTGGTTCCGAGGCCCAACGCCAAACAACAGCTGTCTTTTCTCTTTTCCTGGAATCCTCTTTTCGTCCTCGACTTATGTACGCCTGACAGGAACAACCCGATGGGTAACTAAGTCCTCACACGACTGTCTGAAGTTAGTAATGATGATTGCGCAGGTACGCTACTGCGCTCTTTTCGTTCCCTCTTTCCTCACTCTTTCAAGCTCTGAATTAAGCTCTGAAACAAAGCGGCAGTCGACGCTCCGCCTACCTACGGTTCGAAACCCACGCCTTCACCTCGGATTCGACCTCGCCAGCACCTCGCTGGATATGTCCCCGCCAATTTTGTCCGTGCCGGGATTCTCAGCCGGCTAGTTCCCTGTGGCGACGCAGACCTCATCGCTGGCGCGCTCAAGGTCGTAGGCATCTCGCAAGCGAGGCCCTCCAACGAGCACCTCAAGATTCGCACGCCCGCGTCACCTAATCGGGTCAGTGTGCGGTGGATGGCCCGCTCGATGTCGAGCGTCGAGTTCGCACCCGCCGTTCTCCCGCCAATCTCCGAGCTCGCAACGCTGATGTTTCGGTGTGCCATTCCCTATTGGCCCGGCTTTTTTCTCATTTGCATTTGCATTGTCTTCCTGCGCGGCCAGACACGCCGCCTTTCCGGGGGTTGGGACCGCGGGCACGCGAGTCATACGACGACGCGGCTTTCCAACAGCGCAGAGTGCCTGCGGGAGAGGGGACGGAGTCTATCGCGAGAGAGCGTGGATGACTATGGGTTTTGGGAGCTCGGTGATGTGCAGCGTGGGCGCGGTGGGCGCACGGGCGAGGTGGATGAAGCGTGGGTGGCGCCCGCAGTTGTGTATTATGCGGTGCGCATGGGTGGACTAAGTTAGTGGCTTTCTCTTATCCCCTCCTTCTCCTCTAATTACCATTCCTTTCTGCAGATACTCCTGAAAACCCAGTCAAGGCGACCCATCCCGTACCCTGGTCTTTCTCCAGACCCCCTTTGCCCCGACTTCCACCGCAACGCAGTGCTACCCACCCCGCTCCCCGCTGACGCCCCACGCACGACGTACCAGCCTCACCACCGACATACGCGCTTGCCGAGGCCGCGCATGCCGCGTACCTGCATTCCGTAACGTCATGCGGCGCGTCGTCGTCGAGTGCGCGCGAGGGCGGCAGCGGCGGACCCTGCCATGCGCGCCATGTGCATGTCGCTCGCGGACGTGGCGCGGGAGGTGCGGGAGGAGGGGTCTGGTTTGACTGGGTCGATTGGACGGAGCGGCGGAATGTGCATGCAGATGCGGGGACAGCTGTCCCCGTAGGAGGCGGAGCAGGATAGAGAGAGGCGGCACCGCACGGAGGGGAGCGAGAGGACGTCGCGCACGAGCGACACGAGCCCGGTGCCGTCGACGTCCACGTGCGAGACCGCCGCCGCCGCACGGACACATCCCGAGTTTCGATTTGGAGGCGTTTTTTACCGCTTCATGTACTTGTTAGCAGCTGTGATGTATGTATTGTAACATCTCGTTCATGTATGCATAGACTCAAAACACTGCGTATCCTAAAACCCGTTCTCGCAGAGTCCGAAGTGGTGCGAGGTGATGCGAGTCTCGGGGATCAAAGTTTTGTTTGGTTGGACAAATGAGTTCAATCTCTTCTCGAGTCGGAACCAACATGGATTCAGCTCTTTCACATTGATGTACTTTATACATGTACTCCGGTCTGCTCACAATAATTTCCTATTTAAGTATCTTAGAAGACACATTTATCTCCTTTTCTGGAATGTTTGGTTCAAGATCTGCGGATGATCTGCGGGGTCCGCAGATTCAAAATCTGCGGACCCCGCAGATGGTCCGCAGATGTTACGGAGATTATCGATCTGCGGGTTATCTCCGGGCCCCGGAGATAACCCGGAGATAATCAGATTATTTTGAATATTCCGGCCATCTACAGGGCCCGTAGATGGCCGGAATATATCACGGAGATAATTGATTTCCGTGCGATCTCCGGGCTATCTGCGGGGCCCGGAGATCATAGCCTGCCCCCAGTGGTATACGCTCTGCGCATGCCCTCTCGTTCCACGGCTACTCAACTCAACGGCTAGACGACGAAATACGCACGAACACCCGATTTGGGAACTAGGTTTCCGCTTTCGGAATCACGCGCACCACCGACGAACAACGCCGCCCACGAAATACACCATATCTACACGGCTTCGACGGCGAACGACGATGGTCCCTGGACTCCAGGAACGCTTCAATTATTGCCCTTTTATCACTACAATATCGATTCCATCCGCCAATTGCTGTCTGGACCTCTGGGACAAGCCTCGCCGGGGAACGAAGACCTGCTATACGCCTTCATCCCACGTCTACACACCATTGCACGGGCTTCCGCTCCTTACAACAACGACATCGAAATCACAAACCTTACCATCGCACCTCCCAAACTATTTCGACGACCTGCAGCACACCGACCACGGGCGAGTCTTGCTCCCCAGCAGACGGGCTGTGCGCGGCTCGATTAGGGTTTAAACCCGACATTCCGACGCAATCGCGGGACAAAAGTCCTCAATCTGGCCTTCAGGAGTCTCTCAATGGCGAGCGATACAATATTTCGCGAGCGAAAGGACACCTTGGAGCATTTTGGGCGATAAAATCCCACAAGTCCGCGCCTCATCCTTGAAGCGAGTGTTTCACCTGAACACGAGGCTGATGGGGGGAAAGGTATAAAAGAGCAGGCAATTTAGCGTACTTAGTCAGTTCATAGTCGGGGCTCAGATCCCTCCCACTTGTACCCAAGTGTTCCTACACCCTATCAATCGAGACTTGACCACACCTTTGCACCACACTTGTCGCAAGACACTTTACTCGCACCTCCCTTGCAGCTTATAGTCATCTAAGCTCGCGCTCATTACTTCGCCCACGAACTTCGCACACCTTCCTGTGCGGACCCTGCTCCTGTAGCAGTGGGAACGAAGCTTCGTGACCATTTTGGCAAATCGTCTACGCCTACACGGTTAGGACTCCTTACACACCGAGAAGTTCGCCACCGAAATCCCGTCGACATCGAAGTTATCTACGAACCGACCCCTTGGAAGGATTCACCGACTCGGTCACGTGCCCCAACGATCATTGGAGGGAAGGCGCGTCGCTCGATCGAAGTAGAAGGCTTTGGATATAGTTCGAAGGGACAAGTTCGCGAACTTCGTTCCCTGGCGAACAGGTATTTTTCATAGTTCCCCATTTTCGCTTATCATCTTTAGGACCCAACGGACGAGCGGTACCACCTCTACCTCGACAAACGTCCCCCTCATCGGACTTCACAACCAAACCCCCTAGAGGCCGGACAAGCCTACCTCCTGAGCACCATCCCGTTCACGTCGTAGCGTCGTGGTCCTTATCACAACTGGAGCCCACCGCGAGGGGGTTTTTACCGTGGATTCCCGAGAAAGGCAGATGCTAGCAGTAGAGCGTGCCGCTGAGAAGCGATCTAGAGAGCAAAGGCTCTCCAATCGAACCCGCCGAAATCTCTTTCAGGAGGTCACCCTTGCCGAAAACGATCCCATTTCGTCGTCGACTCGGAGAATTACTCGCTCGACCGTGGCCTCACCACTTTCCGCACCGCCCGTAGTCCCGGAATGTCCACTTACATCTCAGGGTTCGTCACCTGAAACGCCACCGACATCGTTACCAACCGAGGACTCATCGTCGTCACTCGAAACTCCCACTCCCATTCAATCCTCCGACACCCTTTCATCGGAATCTTCGCTTAGCGGATCGTCGCCCGCGAACGAAACTCTTATTGTCGTACCCCCACCCAAGAAGAAAATGGCGAAAATGTTACCCGCCCGCGGAACTAAAGGAGCGCCGTCGTTCGACGGCAAAGCTCTTAATCTTCACCGTTATTGGGAGGACATCGAGGAGTTGGCCGAATCTATGGAGAAAACTACCTTCGATGAGAAGGTTAGCATCGCCATGAGATATGTCTCGAGGGAAACCGAGGTGCTTTGGTGGGGAACGAAGACGAACACCGTGGTCACGTGGGATGGTTTTAAAACCTGCATTGGTGCATTATATCCGGGGTCGGATGGGAAGAAGATGTTTACCATGAAGGATCTCGACAATATCATCGAGGAACAATCTTCCACTCGCATTAAAACGAAGGACGATTTCGCCGACTACCATCGAAGGTTCAAGACGATCACCGTTCATTTGATCGGATCGGGAAAACTCACCGACCTCGAGGAGAAGAAATGCTACCCAAAGGGTGTCGAGGAGCGCTTCCGCAATCAAGTCAGTCTATCACCGGCTACAAATTCTGAAGCTGCAGCATTCGCCCGACGACGCCTACGACATTTCGGATTTTATGGAGGCGGCGAACTTCATCCTCGACGGCCCCACCACCCAGGAGTCCAGCGACGACACTGCGGCGATCAAAAAGGAGATGATCGATCTCAATGCCGCGATGGCCGAAGTAACCTCGATGAACCGCCAGTTGACGGTCCAAATGCAATCCTTGCATAAGGCAGTAAAGGAACCAAGGCCTCAGTACTCCACAGGGCAGCATCAGCTGCCCCAGAGAGGATCTTACCCCGTCTATCAGGCCACCGTTATGGAAACGGCGCCTCTGCCGCCGAACTTTCGCGAATCCGGGCCGAACTTTCGCGAACTTGGGCCGGGATTTCGGAGCACATACCCGCCGAGAGAGCCGTGGCCGAGTAGGGACCAAGTTCCCGGCGGAGGGATGTTCACCCCGGGACTTTGCGGATTTTGTTCGGCACCGGGCCATTTCGTTCGTGAATGTACCCTCGCCCTCGACTACATCGGTCAGGGCAAATGCTTCCGCAACCAGGACGGAAAGATCGTTCTCTCCAACGGACGGTTCGTGCCTCGAATGATCCAAGGACGCAATCTAGCCGAAAGGATCGATCGGTGGCTGGCAGAAAACGCCCAGCAGTACCAACGGCCGCCTCAGCAGCAGTCTCGCCCGCCGGCGAACCAATCGTTCGAACGCGAAACTCCTCCCCACACTGTCAACTCCATGACTTTCGCCAGCTGCACCCCCGTCCAAACGCTCGCTTTCGGGAAAATCCCCATCGAGCACGCCGACAAGGAAAATGATCCGGACGTTCGGGTCATGCTCGAAAGGGGAAAGAAAAAGGCGGTGGAAGTTCCCGAAGTAGTGATGACAAAACGTTCGCCGGCGAAATCGGGCCCCAAACCAGGGCCAGGAAGGGATTCGGCGCCTGAGGCCAGTACTTCCAAGGTTCCTGTGGCACCTGCACCCGGACCCACGCCCCCGAAATCGCACCTACCACCGGCGTTTAAATATCAGTCTCAAATGGAGGACCCGGCGATGGTCGAAGCGGTCATAAAGAGGTCCCTTGACGCCCAAATCACGATTTCGGGCCGAGAATTGTTGGCGATATCTCCGGAAGTTCGAAAACATTATCGCGAAGGCACCGTCACGAAACGAATTCCCATGGTTGAAACATCGTTGTTCGAAGTCGAGGAAGGGCAACCCGAGGAGGAGGCGATGGTGATGAACTACTACGACAAGGGACACGTCGTCAGCACCCATCTCTTAACCGCTTCGCCCATCGACTCTCTCCGAGTTCTCGACATTCTCGTAAACGACTCCATGACGGTCGCCTGCACCCTGGATCAGGGGTCCGAAATCGTCGCCATGAATCGAAATATATGGCAGGAACTCGGAGTCACGCTCTCGCCCGAGAAAACCCTTACGATGGAATCCGCCGACTCCAATCAGACGGTTACCGCCGGCGTTGTCGAAAACTTGAAGTTCTCGGTCGGCGACATTGACCTTTTGATCCAAGTCCACGTAGTGGACGGAGCGCCGTTCGACATCTTGATGGGGCGACCCTTCTTCCGGTTCACGGAGTGCCACACGAAGGATCGATCGGACGGCAGCCAGGAGCTTACGCTCACGTGCCCGAATACCGGCAAGCGAATCACGGTGCCGACGCGGAGGAAACCCCCTCACCCGGAGAACGTTGCCGAAACAATGCCCTTCTTCACGTCGGGAATCGACGAGACGGGTTTTGCCTAGCGGAGGACGCCGCGATACCGCGCCCTCCTGCTCCGATTAAGGTCTCGGTCAATTTTTGGAAAACACTCGGCATAACGGAAAATGATCCTGTCATCGGACGGATCAATCGGCATCGGACACACGAACAAGCACGAGAGGGAGAGCGCGCAAAAGAGACGGCGCGCCAGTTTCACGACCCAGAATGGATTCGTTCGCGAACGAAAGCCATCCCGGAACTATCATTCCATCGACTCTCGCCCCCAATGATTTTATATTCCCCGGAAGGAACGAATACGATTGACTGCCGGCCAGTCTTCATCCACGATACCCGAATTCAATGGGAAATTTCGCCAGCGTACCTAGGGTACTGCCTCGAGCAGATGTATCCCACGGCTGAGACGGTCAGCGTGTGGATAATGGGGGAAGTTTTAGAGAAGAAAGCAAAGAAGAAGCCGAAGAAAAAGTACAAGCCGGCCGCCGACAAGGTTCATTCCGTCGCGGCCACCCTCCCAGAAGAATTTCGGATCGTCAGGCATTTCCCCGAGAATCCGTTGAACGGAATGCCGCCTTTGAATCCACATCCTCCCGACTTCGTTGACGGGCAACGGTACACCAAGGAAAGGGCCAATGGAATGAAAGTAAACGAAGACGGATTTCTGTGGCCTGAAGAAGAGAAGCTCGTCCACGATTTGATCCGAAACCACGAAATGGTGTTTGCATGGAATGAAACCGAACGAGGAAATTTCCGGGAGGATTATTTTGACCCTGTCAAAATCCCCGTTCTCGAACATACGCCGTGGCAAGAGAGGAATATCCCCATTCCGCCCGGTATCCGAGAGGACGTCATCAATATCATTCACAGGAAGGTTTCTACGGGAGTTTACGAGCCGTCCAGTTCCTCGTATCGAGCGAATTGGTTCGTCGTTCCCAAGTCGGACGGGTCCCTCCGCCTGGTCCACAATCTCCAACCGCTCAACGCCGTGGTCATCAAAGATGCCGGGTGTCCACCGATCATCGAAATTTACGCGGAATCATTCGGAGGATGTGCCATATATGGAATGTTCGACCTGTTCGTCGGCTTTGACCACCGAATGTTGGATATCGCATCCTGGGATTTTACAACCTTCCAAGGGCCGTTGGGAACGTTACGACTCACGCGGTTGCCTCAGGGCTACACCAATTCCGTCCAAATTCAGCAAGGAGATATCAACTTTATTCTCCAGGACGAAATCCCGCACGTGACCCACAGCTCATTAAGTTACCTTAACGCGAAATAATATGGGCGTGCCCACGGTATCTAATGCGAAATATTTGGGCGGTCGCCCATCGCCCTCGGGGTTATACATACGGCGCTGTCAGGTCCTCCGGCTCGCCTGTCGGAGCTCAGAATACCATCAGGCGCTGCCAAAAAGATTGATTCCGGCACGCGGGCGCTTTGCCGCGCGATGCCGACACACTACACACAAATGTAATACACGTAATACAAGAAATAGGTCAAAATGCGCCCAAAAAATGTGCTCGCCCAGCCTTCGTTCTATATGGACGCTGCTGCATCTGCAAGCAGCAGCGCTCGCAACCCCCCGGTACCCCGCGTCCGCCCAGGGGCAGGCGCGTTGGGCGCGTTCGCGTTCGGCTGCGGGGTGTGCAGCGCGTCGGGGGCTTTTGGCTGCACGCCGGGGGCTTTTGGCTGCATGTTCGGCGCGTTTGGCAGCGCGTTGGGCTGCGGGTTATGCAGCGCTTCGGGCGCTTTTGGCTGCGCGTTGGGCGGCACGTCAGGCGCATCGGGCGGCGCGGCACGCGCGTTGGGCGGCGCGTTGGGACCGTTGGCCTGTACGTTCTGAGCCATACTGCGGACCGATTCAGCCATTTTCAATCACTCATTAGAAAAAAGGCTGCTTACCGCAGCATCCCTCGCAGCACCCAATTCACATCGTCCACCGCGCGCTCCCATTCCTCCCGGGAATCACTATCCAGCCGCTCCCCCCACCACTTGAGACAAATCAAAATATTCAAAAACCCGTTCTGGCCGGGGCACTCCATCACCCCCCAACTCCCTTCTACACCCTTCAGTAATTCTCCTTCGCCTTCGCCCTGCCGCCAGTCCGGGTTAATCGCGCGCCACCATACCCACCACTGTGCGCTGAACGTCTTGACTTCAAGTGCCGGGGTCCCCTTGCGCGCGTTCTTGACCCACACTGCCACTTGTTTCGGGCGGTAACGCGGCGGGTGCGACTTGATGCTCGTCGCGAACCTTGTCGACTCCTCCAGCTTCCACCACAAAACTACCAGCCCTTTCCACCTTTCCCCTAGACCCACAGCATCCTCCAGAAGTAGCCCCTTCCCATTCTTCGCCCACTGCGCCGGCTTTGGCGCGCCGCTTGCAGTACACATCTCCTCGTCATCAGCCCCCGATCCTCCCGATGCCCTCAATCTACCCGCCTTCGACCGGGTAGCGATCGGCGTGCCGCGGACAGTCTCGTCGTCGCTCTCGCTTTCCTCATAATCGCCGTCGTCGTCCCCGCTATCCCATTCATCCTCGGCTGCCTTCTTCTTTTTCTTCTTCGCCCTCCCCTCCTCCTCCTCCGCGCCTCTCTTCTTCATCCCTACAAAGGCGGATCCCGAGGCCATCCCCCATTCCTTCGTCCATGCCCGGTTCCGTGCGAGGCTGTTCTCACGCAGCAGCTCGTGACTCCCCATTCGACGCAGTCGCGCTATGCGGCTTTTGCGATCCCCCAAATCGTCGATCGCCTCGATCTCCGCCTTCAGCGCCACGTTCAGCCGGCGTATACCCAAAGCCTCTTCCGGAGGCAACAGCCGCTCGTACAACGCAAAACTACCTGTCAACGCACTCGCGTCGGCTTCCTTGGCAGCGGGCGTGGGCGCGGGGGCAGCGGGCGCGGGGGCAACCGGCGCGGGGGCAGCAGGCGCGGGTACGGCGGCAATGGGCACGGGCACTGCGGGGGCGCATCTGGGTACGCGGGCGGTGGCGGGGGCGCGCGTTGTCACGGGGGCAATAGCGGTGGGGACGGGAGTTGTCGTCGTAGTCCCCATGATGACGCCCGACATGATGTCTTCGTCGTCATCCATCAACAGCGGTGGAGGAGGCGGGCCTACATCATCAGGGGGCGGAGGCATCTCTTCGTCCATCTGAATCATATTATCCCCCACCACCACCATCGGCGCCATGGGTGTCGAAGTCTTGGCGACGGGAGCAACGCCCGAGTCGTCCGCGGGCTGGGAATTGGCGCGCGTCGAACTCTCAGGCGGCGCGACGAGATGTACGGGGGTCGAAGTCTGGGCGACAGGAGCAACGCCCGAGTTGTCCGCACGCTGGGATGCCGCGTCGTTGGGTGGATGTTCTGTATTCCATACCTTTAGCATGTAGTGCACATATAATGAGCGAAAGCAAACCCACCGGTCGCGTGTACAAACTTCAAGAACTTAGGCAGCATCACGGCGTAGCCTTCGGGGTCCCACTTTGCCCAATCCTTCCCATCCACCGTGCCCGCATTGGCACTACAGAATAGTCAGCCTCAAAATCACGGTTAAATGCCAAACCCATCAGCTCACCTCACCACGTCAAAAGAATCACCATCCACGCGCGCCGCCACAATGTTGATAACATACCCCGTGTACGCGCGCAGACCTTCGAGCAGCGGGGCCACCGTAGACAGAAATTGACCCCGCACCCTATAATGTTATCGTCAACGCGTCCTAACCCGAACAGCGCCAATACTCACTGCTTCTGCACTTCAGGATCGACGCTAGGCAATCCTTCATCCTCCTCCTCGTACTCCTTCACCGCGGCTAGATGGACGGCCTCCGCTTCCAGCTTCAAATCATCCCGCACCTTCTCCGGCTCTGCCGCCAGCATCTTTTGTGCAATGCCGCAACGAATCGTCAGGTGGTCCTTCTGTTCTGCGTTGCCGACCTCTTTAGCGAAGCGAGCCTCCACCGCGTCGCTGTACTTCGGATGCTGAAGGTAGTACTGAAAGTCGCTTAGGCGGCGGGGCGGCCCTGCTTTTTCCTCGCGACGCATTTGGCTGAGGTAGTGAAAGTACGGGTTGCCGTGTATCCCGATCTTCCTTGGGCGCTGTCGATTAAACCAAGCTTTAATTTTCTGTTCATCAAACATTTCAGCGTCGTCCTCTACCATGGCAGCGTAAATGTCGACTCACCTCTTTTGTTTTCGACATAATTTCCGATTTTCGAGCCTCTTCCTCCTCCGAGAGATTCAAGTCCAAGGCTTTGAACGCTGCCTCGGGGTCGGCGGCGGCGGGTAGCGTCTTCTGGAGGAGGCGGCGGCGGAGGCGGGGGCGGCTCCTCGTTGAGGGGGACACGCCACGGAAATTTGCGCCAGTATGCGTGGAAGAAGCCGGGCCAGAATGAGCGCGTGTCGTGACTTTTGGAGTACTTGATGTAGTCGTCCAGGCGATCAGTCATGAAAGCGAGACACGAGCCCTGGAACTCGCTGGGCTGCCCTCGTTTCTTGGGCGGGGCGTCGTCATCCTTGGTCGTTTTTTTCTTGGATTTCGTGTGTTTCGCGGACACAGCCGGCATTCCGAGCAAGTGCGACGAATGAGTTGTGAGGGCGAGTGCGACGAAATGAGTTCTGAGGGTACGCGCAAAATTTTTGGCTGCCAGCACGCACAAACAGCCCACGTGACTCAGCTCACTCCCAATCGTCAATCTTGAATAACGACGTTCTACGACTCAAGTCGCAACCTATTCCAAGAAAACACGTAGTATTACAAGTGACGAAATACTAATACAAGTATGTATACTAGTACTACCAAGAAAATGTACTGTACGAAGTCCAAGAAAAAGGAAGTGATACAGTAGATAGATAGTGTGTCCGTAGTACTACTATACGATAGCAAGAATAAAAAAATACACTACATACTCGATTCAAGTCCAACGCGCAGGCAAAGCAACACCAACAAAACAACATATAGGACGGACGAGGAGAGGAAGGCAGCAAGAAATCAAGAAATCGAAATCAAGAAACAAAACAAAATCACCACTCCTCGCCGACGAAGGGCTTGCCCGTAATCCATGCTTCGAGCTTTTCCACATTGTCCGTGACCATTATTTTTGAATCCTCCAGTCCCAACCTCGTCGCCGCTGCCCACGCCGACGTGTAGCTGTCGTAGAAGACGCCCACGCCGTGCACACCATACATGCGGATGCGGACGCCGGGCTCGGGAGAGGGCGGGGGCGCCGTGGCCAACGGGCCCGCAGGCGTCGAGAGAATCGATGGCGTCGCTAGCGTACGTGCGGATGCCAGCGTCCCCAACATCGTGGACGCCGGCGACCGCGACGGCGAGACATTGCGGTGGGTCGGCATCGGCGAGAGGTCCCGGCGGGCCAAAGTGTCGGCGTGGGCGCGACCGACGGGAGTGAGCTGGACGCGGGTCGAGGGGGTTACGCGGGGGGGGACGCTGAGATGAGGCGGCTCCTCCTTGTGCGGCGATGGAGAGATCGGCTCCGTTTTCGCGATGCGAGTGGTGTTGAAAGGGGAGGGCGCCGCTGTCGGGGCGGCGGCGGGTGCTGTGGAGGTGGACGCGTGCTGGGCCTCGGTATGGCGTGCAGCCCATTGGAAGGACGCGGCTGTGAGACCGCCGTAGCCCCGTGCGACGACTCCGTTGCCCCAGGGCTCGACGGCGGTGAAGATCTTGGGGCAGCGGAGTCGGGGCGCGCGTAGGCGGGCGTGGTGGCGGGGATAGCAGGAGTCGGCGCAGCAGCTGTAGAAGAAGAGGTAGAAGCCGCGGGAGCACTGCTCGAGTACGCGGGGGGTGTGGAAGTCGAAGTCGATGTGGAAGTCGAAGCGGCCGCAGCGGGCACGCGGGTGCAACCAGGGCCAGCAGGGGGGGCGTACGCCGGCGCAGTCAAACTGAAGTTGAGGAGCTCGAAGGCGGGGCACTGCTGTCCATGTTCTTGCATGCAACGAGCTGTCCACCAGTCGAGGAGCTCGTCCCACGTTTTGAAAGATTTTTGTTGGCTGTCGGAAAAGCCCTCCGTCTGGTTGCGTGCTATCCAGCTGCAGTACATCAGATACAGCGGCGTCCGACATCTTAAATACCACTTACGAATTCGTAAAACCGCCACGCACCCACCCCCGCCAAACGGCGTAGTAAAAGCACTGGGCGCTCCGGTCGTGGCAGTCGCGGTTGGAGTGGCCAGGGCTCGGGTAAAAGGGGGGAGAGCAGGGCATTTTTAGGAAGTCAAAGAAAGGACGGAAAGAGAGGGAGAGTAGAGGAATGAGAGATAGCGAGTGGGGGTCAAAGAAGAAAAAGGAATGCGCTGTTAGGAGTCAGTGACGGATTAAAAGAAAATCGGTATCGTACCATTCGCTTCATTTCTTAGGTAAAAGTGGGGTCTCGACCGCTCCTTGCCAGCGCAGCGTTCAACGTGCTTGGCCAGCGCAGCGTCGTACAATATTCCGCGGTGTTCTTGTCCGCCACTTGTTAGGTAAAATTTGAGCCTAGACCGTTCTTTGCCAGCGCGGCATTCCTCGCGATTCCACAGCATTCTTGGCTCCAGCGTTCATCCACAGAACCATGCAAGAGGGGAAAAAAACGACGTCGAGGTGGGTGTGTGGGATGAAGCGGGTTGGGCGCCTGATCTCATCATCAGTGATTTGCCGGTCGATTTGCCGGTCTCTCTTCAAAAAGGCGAAGATTGTCGCGAAGACATTCGTATTTTCCTTGCGCCCATCTTCCTGGCGCTTGCCTTCCCTCGCGCTCCGATCATCTACGATATTTCGTGTCAATGGCTCCGCCGCGCGATCCCCAAGTTGCACATCTACAGTCACCAGCGCGCGTGGCAACACACCGACGGATACCATCACGAACGCCAATGGCTCACTGACGGCGAGCAAGTCGAAAAGGTACCGAAGCATGTCAGAGAGATGGGACCGGGTGTCCGACACCTTTCCCTCGACCACGTTAAGGTGTGTGATTCTCGGTTCCTCTTTCATCTCTGGTACTGATCGCGGAATATTATTAGGCCAAATTGTGAACCACCCCGCCTCGAGTCCACGAGGAAATGTAGTTCCTATACTCATGTATCACCCCCACTATAACAACAAAGTCCATTTTTCTTGGTATTGAGATGCGGGATAGTAAGAATAAGATATTACATGGTAATCTATCTACTAGCGATGCGGCGAAAAAGGATGTTCGGATTCGTAGAAATGGCGTAGCACTTGGGCGGATTCGGCTTCGGCGTCTACATGAACTTCGTTGCTGGTACTGACGGCAGGGGCTTCGGCGCCGGAATCTCCATCCTCGCTGGTGCTGACGGCAGCGGAGCGCATCGGCGCGTCGAAGCGCCGCTGGATGTAAGCGTGGACGCCGTGTTTCTTGATGAAGGCGCGCTTGCGAACTAGGCGCTGTTGGAGGGCGAGTTCCTCGCGGTTGCTGCCTATAGATTCAGCGGGTGCGCGAGGTGAAGGCGAGATACGTACTGAGCGCGATAGCGGGCGCTGGCCAGTCGGGCGCGCTCCCTGGCTTGTTCGTCGTTTTTCTCCTTCGCGCGCCTCCTGTTGTCGACGTCGACGGTTGAGCCCGTACCCGGCGAGACAGTCAAGAGTGAAACGTACTCGGCGGCACGTTTGCGACCAGCCGCCAGAACTTTTTCACGATTTCTGCGCTGGCTGAGAGAAAGACAAGGTTGGAGGGCATGTCGCGCACCTTTCCCGGTATCTGGCCGAAGCGGCACGGTGCGATTCCAGTTGTCGCTGCTTTTGAGCAAGAGGGAGGTTACGGGCTTTCTTGACTCTTGGGAGGAGCAGTGCAGTGAGCGGGGAAGGCGATGAACGTGACATGCGAGCTCACTCACGTAGTCGAACAAGTGTGCTCGGCAGGTCGACCCATTGTCGTGGTGGCGGGTGGGTAAGCACTGAGAATCAGATTCAGGTTTGCTCAATTTGAGCGTCAACTCGATGACTTACTAGATGGTTACTTTCCTCACCCCCCAAAAAACCGCAAAAACTCAAGCAGTTGCCCAGAGCATCCCCTTGAAGATTGTACGGTTCGGTTTCACGGTGCAGGACCCATTATACACATGCAAATAGATGGCTGCATGGCCGCTAGGTGTGATGGTGTGCGCGGCGCCTGCGGCAACTACACAAGGGGCATTTAAACAGACCGGCAGAGGTATTTAATATATTTATTGGCAGGCGATCACTCGTATATAGGAGGGAGGGAACATTGCATTAAGGTACATGCTGGCTGCGCGGCCAAGGCGTGCCTTTAATCCAATGTACCCCCCTGCCACGGCTGGGTACATTGCATTGTGGCTACAACTATTGGTGAAGTCATGACACGCTGTGTGTGCAAAAAAAAGAGTAGAAACACTCATGAAGAAGAAAGAAAGAGCAGGATGTCACAACACCTCACTTACCATCATTCCCGTCATGCTCCTCCTCCCGGTTCTCCTCATTCCCGTCGTTCCTCCAACCCAGTGTTGCCCTCCTGCATCAACGACGCACCTGGCTCCGACGACGCACAAGCGCTGGCACCGACCTCGTTAACTCCACTCACGCTCCGCCTCCACTTCCACGACCACTCGCGTCCCGGCCTGCGACTCCGTCCCTGCATCTGCGGATGCCAAAGCAAACGTCCCCAACCGCCTCCACATCCGCCTTCCCGGCTGCCTCCTACTTACCCTTCGGCTCCGAAATTCGACCTTAAAGGCAAAAAATGCCAACTTTCCTGGTGAGTTTAGATTCTTCCGGATTCGCTTCATTTTGAATCTCGGATTTCTGACGTACATTCTCCTGCTGCTTTTGTAGCTCGGCTGACATACGCACCTTAGGTTCCGAGAGGTGCGAAATTCCCGCTGCTCTGTGGGACTCGCGGGAGTCCGAGGACGGGCGAGCGAGTCGGATACGCGGCACGTTTTAGGCAGGACCATCCCTTCCTTTCCTTTGCGCATGTCCCAGAGGTGCATGCATTGTTTTTGCTTGCATCCTGCCAAGTCTCATCAGTCTTTTCGTTCAGCCTCCCAGCCTCCACCTTTGGCGACTCCTCGGAGTGCACGGAGCACACGTGCTCAACATTCGACAAGTTGTGCTGCTGCGTGGACGGGCGCGAAAGCTTCGGCCGCGGCAAGATCGACGTGCCCCGAGTCCCGACCCATACATGGGATGTGGATCATCGAGTTCCAGCAGGGCTGCAACCGGTGGTGAAACCTCGGCATGTTCTGGAGCAAGCTCGCAAGTGGGGCGCGACACATTGAAAGGTGCCCGTCGTGACTTCACGTCAACTTCGACCTTGTTGGCCAACGCCACAGTATCCATCATCGGCGATTCGGAATGCATTCGGCGCCCTTCGACTTTCGTCGAGTTGGGAGGCGGCAAAGGCGTGGGCGCGCGATTAGCGAGCAGAATATCTATTGGCGGCAAGTACAAGGTTCTAACGCAAATCATCCTGCAACTCAAAATCTTACAGGCCCGCAGCCTCCTCCCCGAGTTGCAGATCTGCTGCTGCCGTGGAGGCCTTCGATGAAGACTCCCGGTCACCCGTGGGAGACGAGCACCCACGCGAAACATGAAGTACCAGATATTTCCGCAACTGCTCACGCCTGTCACCCGTGGCTTCCTGCTCGACGCACAGGCCCTTCCAGTCGGCGAGCACTCGTTCGTCGCGTGGCGCCCCGAGTCAAATGGGAAGAAGACAAAAATGACGGCCGGCGTGGATGAATGCCAAGGGTTTCCGATAATGAGTCCCGAGCTCGCGCGCCGCACATGGCAACTGCCATGATTTAAAGGGCGATGTAGCCAGCTCCTCCATGGACGACGCCTCCACGCCTCTTGACGCCTCCTTGGCCGTGCGCAGGTCGTCTTCACGCGAAACCTTCGAGAACTCAGTGGGGCTTTCTTTCGAGCCCCCAGGCTCGACTGGTGCATTTATTGTCTCCATCTCCATTTCATCCTTGCTGACCAGCTTCTTGTTAGGCCTCAACTCCTTCTCGACGCTCGGGAAGCAGAGCGCCGCCGACGTCGCAGGCCCAGAGCTCTGCCGAGTCATTTGTGCTCCCGAGGCTGAAAACTTCAGTAACGGAGAAACTGGCTGTCGTTCCCCGCATTAGAAAACGTCCCGAAGGTGCGCGTTCCTCCCCTGTGCGATTACTTCGATGATTGTGCTGACTTTCCCATCACGTCCCAAAGCTCCGAGTCCACCATCGGCAAATTGCAGTGCCCCGCAGAGGTTGCCGCAGAAGAGTTTGGATCACCTGTAAGAGGAGCACGTTTGCGCGAATCGTTCCGAATGTTAAATCGGGATGGAAGAAGGTCGCACGTAGGCCTAATTCGCGCCGCTGAAGTGAGACAGAGTCCAGGTACGTTCCAAATCTGGAATAACAACTTGAGAGTCTGAAATGAAAATTCGGTAGAAAAATGATAACGAGGCAAGAAAAATCGATAGCTGGTATTTGATTGTCTCGAGCTGCTCCGGGTCGAGTTGCCGTTGAGGTGTTTGGACCGGGTGGAAACTCCGAGGTACGGCCCATATCCGCACGCGTAACACGCCCAGCATCAGGGCGGATCAGGCGGCGTGGGCATCGGCAACAGCAGAGATCGAGCGCATCCCCCGTGCTAGCGAGCAGTCGGAATGCAGTGCAGAGGAGGACGAATGCCCTGTGAGCGATAGCTACGGCCTCCTACGGATGGCGAGGACAAAGATGTCACACCCGGTACAGCAACGCACCCAGTACTCAGCATGTGCCAGGAAGCACACCACGACTTGGGTACTTTGACTTGCACCCCGAGCGTCGGCCACCGTCGATAAGCACCAACGATGACGACTCCTCAGCGGGACGGATAGCGACGACGAGCATGAAGTCACCATTCCCATCCCTCGCAATCTTGACGCCATACGACCCCTCCCCACGCCCACCGGACCTCCCCGTATTTCCCCTGTCTCCCCTGTCGACATACCGGAATTCGATGACGCGGAGAACAAGCGCCACGCTGATCGCGAAACCACGCTCTAAGGCCGATTCTGTCATCCTCTCGCACGCCTTCCACCCCCAACGGCGACGGGAGCACGCACTCTGACCTCGCACTACGACGACCGCCAATAGTGTTTTCGGCTTTTATTTCATTTTGTATTACTAGCCGTTCTGTATGTATTTCTCTTGGGCTTTGTGGCGAATTAGATGGTCTGGCTTCAATTTCGTCTGTGTGGAATTCTGAGTCTTTGGGTGATGAGCTTTGTTTATTAGCTTGAGTGACGGCGTTGCCACGATTCCCTCATTGCTAGGCTAATTTCTCTCTCATACGACACTTCAACATGTTCACACACCCTTCCCGTGGATCCACGGGAAGGATTTGAATGCTTTCAGTTGCAGAGTCAGATGCGGTCAAGTATTAGCTAACAATAGTCAGACTCGTTAGACCGAAACCGACTCCAAAACGTAGGCTAATTTCTCTCTCGTACGACACTTCAACATGTTCACACACCCTTCCCGTGGATCCACGGGAAGGATTTGAATGCTTTCAGTTGCAGAGTCAGACGCGGTCAAATATTAGCTAACAATAGTCAGACTCATTAGACCGAACCCGACTCCAAAATGTAACGAAACACAAAAACAAAAACCTCAACCTCCCCGTGGATCCACGGGCTGGATTACTTCATGCAAACAGAATATAGTACAAAAACAATCATAATCATCTGTGACTTTGTATTCTACATACCACAAAGATAAACAACAATATTAGTACATTACTCAAGGCCGTAAAACAGCAAGCATCGATGCCGCACACCTTTCAGTGGCATCCACGTACGTTCCGCATTTCCGCTCCAGTTTCAGATTATGTCTCCAATCCGCATGCGACACAAGAGTCCCAGTACCAGCTTGCAGTGTTTCCAATCGTTTTTGGAACCAGGCTTCGCACGACGGGGTCCACCACCCGACATTGAGTGCTGAGCTTTCCCAAGCAGAGGGCCGGGGCCACCAGGATCTAGTGGTCGTTTGCTCCCCGGATACGGCGCTAGGATCACGTTGACCTAGGAAAATTTCAGCTGTGTAAACCTCGTAGGATTGAAAGGAACAAACCTGTCGAAACATGATAAACCCCACATATAAGATCAAGTTCCTGCTCTGTGAGACCGTCATCCCAGTACGCGTACTGAGCGTGTCCGTCATACAGACAAATGCCGTCAATAGTAGCATCGTCGCTGGGACCTCGGAAGACATCCTCGGGGAGAACCACCGCTCGAGCGAGACGACCCACATCGCCACCATAAAGCATGGCAGCACGACCGCGCGGGCTCAGAAGAAATTGGGTGGACAATGTGATGTATGCATTGTAGTCACTGAGGTCAGGGGTATACCCTTTGGGTCGAAAGCCCAAACCAGAATACCAGTTCCGACCCAGGGGCTTCCCAGTGGGCACCTGGTCAGAGCGAAAGCAGACCAAAAAGGCGATTCCTCGACGGAGAAGCCTTTCCATAACATCCCTCAATGATGGCCCCCCATCCCTGTCGGACAATCTCGAGGGTGGTTATGGCACTCGTCAGTACCACGTACAAACGAGAGGGAGCGTTCAGTTCAGACACGATGTAGTGCATGCGGCTGTTTAAAACTTCTCTGCGAACCCGCATCGCCCATTTCGAGTGGATTTCTTGGTCAAGCTGATGAATATCAAGGAGAGGATGTGGGATGTCAAGATATGTTTTGGCGGTTTTGCAACAAGCGAGAAAGGCGCAGAAATTGCCGAATTGTATTTCGTTGGTAACCGGGAAGTCGGTATCACCCAGGATTTTTTGACCAACCCCACTGCTGGGCTAGCTAATTTACTAGTGTCAAAAGGTTCCTTGGTGGCTGTACAGCCAAAGCGGAGGTACACCATCTCGGCGAGAGACGGGGCGATTTTGTCATATTCAACGGGGTTCTGCGACGTCGTTTGTGCGATGCCCAGAGCACGGGCCAAGTCAACCAAAGAGGAAACCTCCCTTTTTTCCAGAGGTTCCTCACCGTCGGGCAGCATTTCGGATGGCACATCGGGATCGTCGGCCTCGTCGTATTCGGCGGAGGAGGAGGATGGAAGAGCGGTGATCGAGGGCTCGTTGTAGCAGTCGCCATCGTCATCAGACTTGTTACCTCCTGCAGGGCCAAACATCTCACATACATCCCATTCGTCGCGGAAGCCGTCATACCACCGTTGGTGGGGCCCATATTCCTCCCACACATCTTCGTAATTACCACGTCCCGCTGCTCTCCTAATGTAATGTCCATTTGTCTTCTCCCACACATACACCCTAGCACCGCGACGTCCCGGGACACTCCCCTTCGCTGCGTTGGCCTCTTTCTGCTGACGAGTCTGCGCATCCTGAAGAGATTCGTAGGAAGCACGCGAACGATTGTCCTGCTCCCTCCGGGCGAAGAATTTATCGATGCTTTCCCCCTCTCTCTGCCCGCTATTGCGCTCGACGGGAGGAAATAGCTCGTTCGATGGACCATCCGCTGTGTCGATCGAGACCGTGCTGACGTACGGATGACTGTCGCGGCAAGTGGCAATCACTGGTTGCTGGGATTTGGTGGTCATGGCCCAACGGCTGAATGCTACTTGACCCGGAAGACCTCGCAGGTATTCTATTTCCCGACCGTCGGGTACAAATTTCAAGTCCCGTAAAGTGCCGGGAACGGTGACCCTGGGGTACGCATTGATATTGCCCCATGAAATGTACAAGGGGATAGGGAGTTTGGTTAAGATGATTTGCCCCACAATGAAGTTGAGCTCGGCGGGATCATCGAACAACTCGACGTGTTCTCGGTCGCTGAAATCGATCAATCCTCCGATCCTTGCGATTGTCAAATCTCCAGCAGCCGAGTTCTCCAAAGATGCGAGCCACTGAGGGTGGACATCGGCTATCTTACAGACAAGGTCGCGCCACTCGGGCTGGGCGTTGGCGTTGATCTGCATGTACCAAAACATCATGGCTAGATTGCCTATGAGCGGCAAAAACCCGTTGATGGAGCGAAAGGCCACGGTACGGGCTGCGTTCTCAGTAGCGTAATGCCAGAAGTAGCCAAAGCGGTATGGATATCCGAACAGCACCATGCCCTTCGGACGCGGTAGTTTGCTCACGGTCATCATGGCGTGGAGAACACCGCGCAGTCTCAGTTCGAGTGTATGCCATTCGCTTGCAACTTCAGCGTCGAGGATCCACCGTCCATCACCTCTCTGGACTATGGAGAGGGAGGAGCGTTTGTAATGGAGTCGGCCCAGGATGGGACCGTACCATGGATCGAATGTTGGGATGAACATTATATACGGCGTAGCGAGGGACACGTAGGAGGGGGATGAGAAGTTGCCCTTGACAGACGTGTGATACGGTGGGGGGGCTTGTTCTCGGGTCGGCATGTTTAACAGCATTGTAGGATTGCCATTATAGACGCCCCAAATATCATGCCCACATCGTGCATGACCAAGCAGTCCGGCGTCGACCTGGTGTAGCATTAGGTGCTGAGCAACTGCGATACTTAGTGAGCACTTACAGGTATGGTGGGATTCATTCTCGAGAAAAAGACAAGCGGCTGGGGAGCGCGTGTGGATCTGGGATATGATTAGGCGCTGAAAACCTACAATAACCCGTGAACACTCACGGGGGTACGCAGGAATCTGGGGCTGGGGAGAGTGCAGAGAGAAGAGCGGGGGCCTGTATTTTTGGGAGCAAGGAAAGAGAACTCTGAGGCGTAAACGCGCTAGAGTCCGAAGCAAATTGTCAAGAAACTCTGAGGCGTAAACACCCTAAAGTCTGAAGGTATTGTGGCGAGCGGCGTGAAAGTTTTTGGGAAGTCGGTGTGCTCTCCAAGGCGTAAACACCCAAAAGAACGAGTAAGAGGAAGGTCTACGCTGTCAGGCGTAAACGCCGTACAGTGTGGTGGTGGAGAGTTGGTACGATAAGTACTCACGTGCACTTGCCGATTTCCCACAATTTGCCGAAGTCACGAGCCTACCGCCTACCGCCTACCGACTACCACCACCGAGTGTTTACGCTTTGTGGTGGATATCTTCCCCAGGTTCCCGACAGCGTTTATCGCTTGCGGGAATACTCTCCCCACTTCCGTCCGCCTACCCTCGCCACCACCGAACGTTTACGCTTGGTGGTGGTCATCCTTTCGTTGGGGTTCCCGACAGCGTTTATCGCTGGCGGGAACGACATTCATGTAACACTCCAATCCACCCCGCGGCTGTGGCGTATCTACACACGGCAACCATTTTTTTTGGTGCTCGCAGTCCATTATGTGCCTTGCGGCCTCTTTCCTTCGTCCGACTGCATTTCCATTTGTACTTCAGACAATGCGCTCTGTTCCTATCCTCTTCGTTGGCGCACCGCCCTGCACTCCGAGGGGATGGTCAGGAACTTGATGCTCGACTATGAGCCCTACGACTAGTGCTTTCTTTCTTTTTTTCTTGTGGTGAGCGCGAGTCGCGTCCATGTGTAACGACCCTCGAGTGCAGGTTACAAATATTTATTGTGGGATGCACGTCGTACGACCCTGGCGAGTACTTGGGAGTTATAATGGTGTTGTGGGGACTTGGATAAGCCTCCAAGTCCCCGAGAGAGTCGATATCGATAAAGCTGGAGACTCCTTGGACCAGAAATCTGTGTCCAAGTGCTGATCTAGTCTCGCAGCAAGCCAATGAGATTATCTACTATGGCTTCGATCCACGACTAGCTCGGAGGCTAGGAGAATGCTAGATAGAGCTCTAAAGCTCTATGAAACGGATCAAGTGCAGATGTATAGCGGATGGCAGCAGATAAGATAATTACTGCTGGCAGATGCTTGAGACTCTCGCTGGCTGAAATATGCTTGTGAAGACTGAGAACCGATACACTTAAGAACACCCGCAGGCCCAGTGCACCGCTGCCGTTAAGAGGGCAGGACAATGAATGTTAGGTCGTTGGATGGTTAATGTATGGAGGATGATGATATTGATCTCGACGTACAAAGTCATATCTACATGATTACATAATGGAGCATGTGATCCTACGCGTCGAGAGAAGTGGAAAAATACAAGTAAATAGGAGTTAGTTGAAGAGTATTCAGAAAAGGGAAAAATGTACTATATGGCCCCTACAAAGCCCCCCACTCTTCAGCTGAGGGCTATAGTCCAGACCAGTTGAAGATCAACTCTGAGAAAAAAAATTCCCTCTCCGAGTCCATAGGATGTCCATCCTGTCCATCAGCCTTGTCCCGCTATTCGCGTTCCTGCGTCCCAGCATGCACACGAGCCCCTTACATGGTGTTGACCTGCTCCAGACTCCCGTATCCAGCTGTGGGCCCAATACCTGCACATCCGCTCTGCTCCATATACAGGTGTTCCAAGGCAAGACTCCGCTGCCTACGGCTCTGGATGCCATTGCTATACTTGTCACTTGGTCCCTATACTCCCGTAGCCCCCCAGCAAAAAAATCTGCTATTTTCGACCATATTTCCGAGATTTTTGGTGTAAAAAGCATGGAAGATACCGTGTATTCGCCCCCCACGCTCGACAATCTCAGAAAAAGAGAAAAAAAAAGTTGAGGAGATTCTCCGAGCGGAACTCCGGAAAATTGCAAGCAAGCCTCAAGAGCAGCATTATGTGGCGGTTAGAACTCGGGAAAAGATTTGCGAGCACAGCCGCAGATTGGCTTTTAACTGTGCACGCGGCTGTCCATGCGCGCAGGAGCAAGAAGAGCTCAGGAGATACATCCGGGACCTTTTGTTCATGTGGCCCGAATTCCTTCTACTGAACATAATGGAGGTTGCTCGTTGAGCGAAGGAATTGTTTTTGGAATTAAAAGGATATCAAGTTTTCCACATAGTTGCAGATGCAGGCTCCCGATGGTGGCGCATGCGGTCGAAAAGGATAGGGAGTAAGCATGCATGACTGCCACAGTGCTAGTGTTCCACTCGGATTGATCACAACAATGCGAATTTTCCTGGGTCAAATGCGTGGAGTACAGACAGTCCAGGAATGTACGCAGGAGACCTGCGATGTGCCTCCTCGGATCACACCGGTGGTCGTTTCTTTCTCCTTCAGCCCAAAACCTTCCCCCGGCATCCACTCGAGTCAGAACTTGCGGCAACGAGTTTGAAAGATCCGCAGATGGTTAGCCCGAGCGCGAGATTCCGAAGAGCACCCGCTGGCGAGTTATGACTCGCACGCGAGATCTTGAGAGCCCCGGAATCCGCACCAAATGATCTCGAGTCCCGTATGTGTTTGAGAGAATAAGACGTAAGATAGCCAAGCACGCGAAGAGAGAATGTTGAAGAAGAGGAAATTGAATTGAAGGGAAAAGAAAACGAGAGGAGTGGATGAGAAGAAGGCGATTCTTCCGAAAGAATCCGCGCGTAGAGGTCCATGTGGGCGAATTTTCGCGGTACGAACGCGCGTCACGCCGCCAAGTCCTGTATTGCCACTGCACAGATGCTGCTCAAAGTCTTGTAGTTGAAGACCAGGAGAAGCCAGATGAGTAGAAAAGAAATAACAGAGCGCGTGTGAATGCGAGAAGGACCCGAAAATAATGTGCCACAAGCAGTAACTGGAGTCTGGACGCAAACTTGCGGAAGTGGAGGGGAGTGTTTGTTTGGTTCCAAGGGATATCGGGCTTGGGACCAAACAACACTCCCTAGCTGTTCCCGTTGATTCGCGTCCGCCCATCGCTGGATTCTCGCTCCAGGACATCGGAGCCCATTTGCGCTGCGTCCGAAATACACACTCTCCGCCTCCTACGAATCCTTTTCACTCATTGGCCCAAATTGAGCGCTTCCCGGCGTCTTTCGATGCTACCCCGAAAATCGCGAAATCAATTCCCCGAGGCCCCGTTTGTGTGAATCAAATCTGCGGCGTCCTTCGCGACAGATTTGGGCCGTAGGTATGCAAGATCAGAATGAAACCTGAAGAGAAAGCTGAAAAAAGTCGTCATAATTGTCGTATAGGAAAATTCCTTGACGGGTATCATTCATTTGAATGTCCCGAGACGCCCTGAGTCGAGCCGTCATCGAGTTCGTGTTGCCGTAGACGTGTTTTTGACCAGGTGAGTCAAAGATTTCCTATCTCAAATCTCACGAAAGATTTATTTCTGAATCTTCAGATGCGTTCTCGCGCGCCCGCGCCTGCTACATCTAATTTCCAATCGCCCGTTCCGATTCCTTCCCGCTCCCATCCACGATACGGCGTTCTATTGCCGTCCAGGGGGTGTCCAAGGTATGAAAACTTCCCTGTCCGTCTGATCGCGCTGACGTGCGCGGAAATCTTAGGTGAAATTGCCGCCGGGAGGATGACCGAACACAAGAGGGGAGATTCGCCGCTTGAGCCGAACACGGAAGATTTTGAAGACGACGCCTGCCCATCGTTCCCTTGGCTTACGTATATCCCGAAGGTGCGTGCGTCGTTCCTACTCTCGTCCTTCCATGGCTCATCTTCCGTTTTCTTCCGCCCCCCAGCCTCCTGCGGCAGCTCGTACACGTGCCCGACGCTTGTCAAGTCTTGCTGCTGCCAGTGCGTGGACTTGAAGACCGGCGTGGCAAGATAGGCTCCCACCGATCCGTACGCGCGAGGCAGATCACCGAGTTTGGCCATAGATGGAGTACAGGCCACGGTCAGGTGGAATGATGAGGGAGCAAACTCGCGCACGGAGTGCGGCAAAGTAATAGGTGCGTCGTCTCCGAGCGGCCGTTTCGATAATTCTGACTCCAGCCCCGCAGGTTCCATCGCCGCCGTCTCGTTCACAACTTCCAGGAAAGAGAGAAGCGGTATCAGCGCACGGGCCAGTGGCTTATCGCCCGGGGCGTTCGCATTGCTGTGCGCGAAAGAGTCGCTGGCACCCGAGTATGCAGTCACGTCGAAGACGTGCAGATTTCTCGCGCGCACGTCCTCGGCCCTCGGAGCCGACTTCAATTTGCCGTCCTCTACCCCGCCAGGCTCAATCTCCGTTGACTTGCCATCGACGTCCGAGTTAACGAACGTTTCAAGGGTGAGTGCGTCCTGCTCGCTCAAATCCTGCGAGGGCTCATCTACTTTATTCTCCGGCTCCCCAGCCTTCGTTGTCGGCCGCTCAGAGTGTGCTGCACACGCAGTTTTGACATTCGTTGTGTCACACGCTCTTTCGATGGAGGGAATAGTGAGAGTTGGCGCAGTTGCGAATTTCTTTGAGGTGAGTGCATATTCTTCTTGTAAAACCTGTCCCTTCTCCCTGATGGACTTCATTCTAGCCACCGCCTCGTTTTCAACGCCTTCAGACCCGACTCTCGGATCATTAATGCCGTCGGAGGTGTCGACGTCGCGTGTAGGGGCCATATAGCATATGTTTCCCTTTTCTGATTACTCTTCAACTAACCTCTATGTACTTGTATTTTTCCCATTTCTCTCGACACGTAGGGTCACATGCACATTATGTAATCATGTAGATATGCCTTTGTACGTTGAGATCAATATCATCATCCTCCATACATTAACCATCCAACGACCTAACGTTCATTGTCCTGCCCTCTTAACGGCAGCGGTGCACTGGGCCTGCGGGTGTTCTTAAGTGTATCGGTTCTTAGTCTTCTCAAGCGTATTTCAGCAAGCGAGAGTCTCAAGCGTCTGCCAGCAGTAATTATCTTATCTGCTGCCATCCGCTATACATCTGCACTTGATCCGTTTCATAGAGCTTCAGAGCTCTATCTAGCATTCTCCTAGCCTCCGAGCTAGTCGTGGATCGAAGCCATAGTAGATAATCTCATTGGCTTGCTGCGAGACTAGATCAGCACTTGGACACAGATTTCTGGTCCAAGGAGTCTCCAGCTTTATCGATATCGACTCTCTCGGGGACTTGAAGGCTTATCCAAGTCCCCACAACACCATTATAACTCCCAAGTACTCGCCAGGGTCGTACGACGTGCATCCCACAATAAATATTTGTAACCCACACTCGAGGGTCGTTACAAAGGTGGACACATTGGGAACCGTCGTTCCCTCCTGGCCGGTCACTCCTCAGATCTCATTTACCATGTTTAACTCACATTTGGATTTGATATGGTCTACATACACCATCTCACCCGATCCCCAATCGGGAACACCTACGCTGCACGATACATGTGCAGCGCTACTAGAGCCGTAGCTGTAGTATAATGGCAAAATACCGTGGCTGTAGCCATGGTATGTGTTTACATCATGCCTGGACCTAGCCACCACATGGCTGGTACCACCACTATAATACCCTAGCCAGGGCAGCTCCCGGGCTCATAATAGCCGGGCCCAGACCCTGGGGGTTCCCTTTTTGGGCCGGCTTTTTGGCACGGCCGTATCCACCCCAAAATGGGGCGGCCTTTTCTGGCCTTTTGCGCGGATACGCATCAAAATGCTCCTGTTTGCTGTTCCCACCCCCGGCATGCTCGGCTGTACAGCCTCACGATGGTCTTGTTTGTTCCTGTGCCTCCTGCCGTCCGCACCCGCCCGCGCGCGCCCCCGCCCCCTGCGCGCCCCCCGCCCGCCCTCCCTTCCGCCCGCCGTGCGGTTTGCCCTTCCCCCCTGCACTCATATATGCACACCTCTTGCTAATTCTTCGCCTCCGGCCCGCCCGCCCCCGGTTCCCGCCTCGCCCGCCCCCGCCCCCCGCACCCTCGCCCACCCCTCCCTTCGCGCAGCGTGCACCTCGACGTAGCACTGCTAACCCTCGCCGTTGTACCCCTCGCCGTTTTCTACCGGTCCGCCACCCGCCGCGCCGCCGCCGCCGCCGCCGCCCGCCACCCCGCCCCCCTCTAATATTGGACAGCATAATCGTCCTTTCACTTCACACGTTCCATTCCCCTGTCCTCTAGCTCACTCTGGCACGTCGCTTTTTCTTGTTCTCCTCAGATATTTACAAGTCGATTCAGAAAATTCACCAAGTCCCACTATGCACGTGATCTCAGTAGCACGTCGCCCAACTTTTTTGTGAAGTAGTTAACGTACTACTACACGCTGTAGTCTAGTAACAAAGAGAAGAAAACATGTATCTATCGCCTTCATTTTTTGGCCCTCGCACGATACACGAGGGATTAAATAGTTCAAGAAAAAAAAGGAAAAGGTCAAGAAAAAAAGAAAGGAAAAGGAAATACAAAGTCCGGCCGCGGCTCGTGAACCCTCTCAGTCGGCCGTGCTGGCCTCAATTAACCCACGCATCACCCAGATGGTATCCGCCACTGCCGCCTCCCACCCGTCCGACTTTTCCGCGCACGCCCACCAGTACAGCGCCACCACCACGCTGAGCAGGCCGTTCTGCCCTGGCGCGACGAGTCCGCCCCAGTCTTCGCCGTACTCCTCCGAAATGACGGGTCTGTCCTTCGCATCCCTAAGTCGCCACTCCGGCTGCATATTGCCCCACCACTCCCACCACTGCTTCTCGAACACCTCCACATTTGCAATTGAGAGCACCGACTTCGTCCTTCCCCGCCCGTCCCTGATCCACTCCGTGACTTGACCCGGCCTCAACTTCGCGGATAGTTTCCCCGAATTCGCATAATTATACCCCTTCTCCACCGCCAAATAAACCTCCAGGAGGCGCTTGTACTGGGGCCCGACGTCTTGGCGCGACACTTGAGCGAGTGCGCTGCGTAACCAAGGCGGCGCGTCCTCAGGGCACGCGGGCGCGTCGTTGCCGGTTCCCGCTGCGCCGCCCGCGCCGTTGGTGATCTGGGGCGGCGGGGGCGGGGGCTGCGAAAGAGTGCTCGCTGCGTCGCCCGCGCCGTTGGTGATCTGGGGCGGGGGTGGGAGCGAGGGCAGCGGTACAGTCTCCACCGCGCCTCCTCCTCCGCCGCTGGTGCTGGTGGCGATCCCGGTAACGTTGTTGGGCGCAAGGGGTGCACCATCCAGCATCTCGACGTCGCCGCCGCCCTCGTGGCCTTCTCCTTCTCCGCCGCCGGTGGTCTGGGGAGGCGGGGGCGGGGGCGCAGTCTCCGATGCGCCTCCTCCGCCGCTGGTGATGGGGGGCGGCGGGGGCGGGAGCGAGGGCAGCGGTACACTCTCCACCTGTTATATACCGAGCCGGAGATGAAGGACCGGAAGTGCCGGAGGTGCCGGAGGTCCGGCAAGGACCGGAGGTACCGGAGGTCCGACGGAGGGTCCGGGCTGTATACGAGTGATCGCAACACCACAGGGGGTAAAGGGTGAGCGACTACCTTGACCGGCAGGTAGTCCGGTATAGAGGACGACGACCGGAGGTACCGGAGGAGGACGAGGAGTGCAAAGGCGACTCAGTGCAAGGAGTTAGAGCCAAGCAACGTTAATTATCAATCTGAAGTACAAGACGTATTAAAGTGATATATATACTAAGTAGCTAATTGTATTCCATAATAGGAAGGAGGGTGGTTCTAAACAATAGAGCGTGTTGGAGGAAGTGATGACAAGTCCTAAGACAATAAGGAAGAAGATGAGAAGACGGATAAACGGGAAACGCTCAGTAATCCTTCATTGCGTAAAAACCCGATGATACACGGACGTCCGGAGGCTCCGGTCAATGACCGGAGCTCCGGCGGTACCAGAGGTACCGGAGGTACCGGAGGGGGGCGGATGATGGCCAGGAGTTGGCCGGACGTCAGAGGGAGGCTGCACGGATATAACAGTATCCCCCTCTTAGGTTCCTCTCCCATGAGGAACCAAGACGAAAGAACAATGGAGAATCGTGAGAAAATAAACAAGATCAAAAAGTCACGTGCTGTTGGTTTTCGAGTCATAACCAACTCTCTCTCTTACCACCACCATCCCGGCACAACCAACCCATATCACTATGCAAGACGACGGGAACGGCAGCGACGGGCGTGGAGAGTCTCCCGGGGACGTCGGGGGCGGCTCCGGCGGCGCTTCGAAGGGAAAGGGCCGCGCGTCGTCGGCGGAGGTGCGGGAGGAGGTCGCGCGTAGGCGACTCGAGCAGCGTGAAGCGCGCCGGGCGGAAATAATCGCGGCGCACGAGGCGGAGGCGGCGGAGCTCCAGGAGCAGGCCGCGAGGGCAGCACAGATGGTGCAGCGCCTGGAGGAGCTGGATGCGGAGGATTCGGAGTTCGATGAGGAGGTCCCGATCGAGTGGGCGCGGTCGCCGACCCCGGAGCGTGCGGAGGATGACGGAGACGAGGAGAACGACGAGCTCGATAGTGATATCGAGAACAACGAGAATGGTGCGTCGCAACATGACCGGAGGTGCCGGAGCTAACCTTTTACAGTTTGTGCTGCTTGCCAGAGGGTCCGTGCGCAGTGCCTCGTCCGGAACGGTCGTTCCGCGTGCGAGCGCTGCCGCGCGAAGCACATTTTGTGCAGCAACGCCGGAGGTCCTGTGCGCCCGAATGCTCGTCGCGAGGCGCAAGAGGCACGCGAGTCGGCTTCGGGGCCTGTCGCAGGGCCTTCGCGGGCGCGCCGGAGCGTCCGGGAAACTCGGAGCCGCCGGGGCGAGCGCGAGGTGCGGGATAGCACCAGGGCGGAGCGCGAACGGAGGGAGAAGAAGGAGAAGAAGGGGAAGAAGTCGACCGGGGGTGGCCGGAGGTACCGGGAGCTCCGGGAGCGTATGGATAGGCTTGTGGCCATCCACCATGAGGAGTGGGAGCAGAGCCGACTCGTCGCGCGAGCGGTCGAGCTCATCCTCCAGTCCCTGGCGGCGCCGGAGGGTCAAGGGGCTAGCCAGCCCTTTGCTCACCGGATGCTGCTGTTGATGGGATTGGCGTCGGAGGCCCCGGAGTTGACCTCGGAGGAATTAGAGGAGGTGGAGCGCCTCTCGGAGGAGGCACGGAGGCCTGCGGAGGCCAGGAGGAAACGCGGAGGGGATTCGGAGGTGGAGGATGCGCCGGAGCGCCCGACCAAGCGTCGCAAGGTGGCAAAACGGGTCGCATCGGAGTCGGAGGAGGAAGAAGAAGCGCCGGAGGTTCCGGAGGCACCGGAGGCCTCGCGGGAGCCCTCGACTGGGTGGGCCGGCGGGATTTGAGGTTGCGAGGAACCCGGAGGATGTGGAGATGGAGACGGAGGTGCCGGAGGTGCCGGAGGAGTACGAAGAACTCACGGCGACCTCAACAGTCGCAGCCGCTAGTGGCCCACGAGTCGCCACCTTCGACGTCATCAAGGTGGATCCGGAGCCCGTTCCGGAGCCCGTTCCGGAGCCCGTTCCGGAGTCGCCCCGCGTCCCAACTCCTGTACCGGAGGTGCCGGAGCGGGTGAAGAGCGAGCCGATCGAGACCGCGATGACCGTTCAACTGGTCATCAACGACTCGACTCCGGAGGGCTTCCACAAGGACGACGATGGGAGGTATGTCATTGACGATGACTAGGTGGTATTGGAGAAGAGTCCGGAGGAGACCGGAGGGTAGGGAGGAGGGTCCAAAGAGACCTAGGAGATTAAGGAACGTTGTAAATAATGTGTGATGTAAAATTGAATCCGACGTATGATTTCTTGATTTATATCCGAGTGAATTAATATTCCGGACCGGGCTTGTTCGGAAAGCGTCGGTGGAAATTATCGATGTGTTCGGCTGCATCCAAATCGTCTGCGCCAACCCAAGCGTACTGATCGTCCGTGTTCTCGTATCCGAGCCATTCGACGTAGTACCGGAGCTTCGTCCGGAAGCGCCGGTCGATCTTGGAGTCAACAATTTGTTTAATTTCGAAGTGTGACTCGCCGTCGATGATTTCCACAGCAGCCGGAGGCGGTTCCTCACGACCGGGGAATGGATTCGGAACATGGGGTTCGAGTTGGGAAATGTGGAAGACCGGATGAACTTGCGACAACGATTTCGGAAGCCGGATGGTGTAGGAAGCGGCACTGGGTTTACCAATAACTTCGTAAGGGCCAAGATACGTCTCCGAGAATTTCGGAGTCGGCCGGCTGGTGTGGAGATGCTTCGCCAAGATGAAAACTTGATCACCAATCGACAGCGGAGGTCCCCGGGACCGTTTCCGGTCTCCGGTTTCCTTGTAACGCTCCTGGGCAAAAGTAATTTGCTCCCGGAGGAACTGGTGCAGTTCCTGAAGATCAACGACGAAATCTTTGGCGTACATGTTAGCCACGTCACGTTCCGGATGGACCGTGATCGCCGGATTGTAACCCTTGTTGGCGAAGAAGGGGGAGATGCCGGTCGAAGCGTTCGGAGCGTTGTTGAGAGCGAATTCCGCGAGCGGAAGGAGTCGGTCCCAATCGTCCTGTTGGTAAGAGCAGTAGATACGAATATATTGCTCAACCGTTTGATTCATACGCTCGGTTTGACCGTCGGCCTCCGGATGGTAACCGGAGGTGTAGTGGATCTCCATATTGAGCAGTTCGCCCAGCGACCGGAAGAAGGAGGCGATGAATTCGGAGCCCCGGTCGCATGTAACGTGTGCCGGAACGCCGTGTTTGGAAAAGACGTGAATAAGGAAGAGGCGAGCAAGCTCCGGAGAGTTGATGTGGGTATCGCAAGGAATGAGAATGACCTGCTTCGAAGACCGATCAACGATCACAAGAATGCAGTCAAACTCGCCGGAGAGTGGTAATTGCTCGATGAAGTCCATGGAGATGGAATGCCATGGCCGGAGGGGAACCGGAAGAGGCTTCAGCAAACCGTAAGGCCGGTGCCGAGGCTTCTTGTTGCGCTTGCAAAGAATGCACGACCGACAGTAGTCCCGGACGAATGTCCGGACCTCCGGCCAGGTGTACTCTCGGCGGACGAGGGCTAAAGTGCGATTCTGTCCAAAATGGCCAGCCAGCTCGTGATCATGCAAAATCTGCAGAACTCGTACGCGGAGCTGATCCGGAGCGTCTCCGGAGACCAGTGGAACATAAATGCGATCGTCGTACCGGAGGAGCCCGGAGGGTTCTACGGTCCAGCGCGGGGATGTGCCGGAGGTCGCGGAGGCAAGTCCGGCGACAGCGGCGGGATCATCGTTGTAGTGGGCACGAATGTCGGAGTAAAGCTTCTCAACATCCATAACGATGGAGGAACGGAGGGTGATTTCCTCGAGGAAAGTGGCCCGGAGGGACGCGGTGAGTTGATCTTGGGTAAAAATGGGGCGAAAATTTTGAGGATTCAATTGGCTGAAAGCCCTATCCCCCTCTTTAGGGTAGACGTCCCATCGTCTAGTCAAAGCGTCAGGTTTAGCTCCGAGCTTACCCGGCCGGAACCGGATAACCATATTAAAATGGCACAGGTATTCGGACCACCGGACTTGGCGACGGGTGAGGACCTTGGTCGTCGCGAAGTATTCCAGATTCTTGTGGTCGGTTACGACATCGACCGGGAACGCCGGACCTTCGAGATAGTGCCGCCAGTGCTTGAAGGCATCGAAGATAGCGAGGAGTTCTTTGTCGTGTGTGTCGTAGTTGAGTTCGGCCGGACCGAGTGTCCGGGACCGGAACGCAATGGGGTGGATCTCGCCGTCGTCTCCGATAATCGAGAGAATGGCGGCGATTGCGTAGTCGGAGGCGTCCGTCTCGACGGTAAGTTGTCGGTCCGGAATCCAATGCGAAAGCACCGGAGCCTCCGTAAACGCGTGCTTGAGGGTGTCGAATGCGAGTTGGCAAACCGGAGACCAATCCCATCGGACGTTGGAACGCGTGAGGCGAGTAAGGGGAACTGTAATCGCCGAGTAGTTCCATATAAAACGTCGATAGAAATTACAAAAACCTAAGAAGGACTGAATGTCCTTCACCTTCCGGGGCGCCGGCCAATCGACGATGGCGGCGACCTTGTCCGGAGACATCCGGAAGCCGTCCGGCGACAGGATGTAACCGAGATATTCGCAGGTGGTGACGCTGAACTCGCATTTGGGGAGTTTGCAGTATAGGCCGGCCTTCCGAAGGCGCCGGAGAACCTCCCGGACGTGTTCGGAGTGTTGGGACGGATCGTCGGAATAGATCAATATATCATCCAAGTAAATGATGACGTACACGTCCAACAGATCGGCGAACAAGCTATTCAGGAAGCGCTGAAAAGCAGCCGGAGCGTTGGTAAGGCCTTCCGGGACAACCCGGAACTCGAAGGAACCATAGCGAGAACGAAAAGCCGTTTTCGGCTCGTCACCCGGAGCGATCCGGAGAAGGTGATAGGCGTGTCGGAGATCAAGTTTTGTGTATATGCGAGCCTTCCCGGGAGCGTCGAGGAGATCGGCGATGAGAGGAAGCGGATAGCGATCCTTCTTCGTGATCCGATTAAGTCCCCGGTAGTCGACGCACAACCGGAGGCTACCGTCCTTCTTCTTAACGAAGAGAATGGGCGCTCCATGACTCGAACGGGTCGGGTATATAAATCCCGACTTTAAGTTCTTATCAATGAAGTCCCGGAGGGCAGCGAGCTCGGTAGGCGAAAGGGAGTAGACGTGACCAACCGGAGGCTCTTCGCCGTCCATGAGCTCGATTTTGAGGTCGAATTCTCTATGAGGAGGAAGATTGTATGCTTCCTGCTCAGAGAAGACGTCAGCGAACTCTTCGTACTCCGGAGGTAAACCGGAAAGGTCCGGAGGCGAAGCGGAGGCAAACCGGGCACGGGCTTCTTCCGATGGAGTGGCGCGCAGCGTATATTGACAACAATTCTTGTCTCGGATGATGGAGCGGTAAGCCGCAGCAGACACGAGAGACACAAGCGGACGGGTAGTGACCGGAGGAGGCCCGGAGGCCTCAGGGAATTCCCCGAAAGGGGAAGGGAGCTCCTTAAAAGGAGCAGGAGTCTCCACGGAGGGAGACGGAGTTGGCGGAATCGTCGGAGTCGGTATAGGCGCCGTGACCGGAACATCAAGAACCGGAGGCGTCTCGTCCGTTGCCGGAACAACCGAAGCAGATCCCGGAGGAGGTTCCGGGTTTGTCGACAGTGATTCCTCCGGAGGACAGGGCCGGAAAGCGATAGTGGCTTCAGTCCAGTTAATCAACGGATTAATGCGGGTGAGCCAATTATATCCCAAGACCATGTCGCACGGAGAATCGAGACGGGTGACGAAGAAGTCCATGTATTGGACTTCGCCAGAAGGAAACCGGAGGAGTAGCCGGAGCATCCGGTTTATGATGGTAGAGGAGCCGTCGAGATACCGGAGTCGGACCGGTGCAACCGTATACGTAGAAAAGCCATTAGATTCGCAGATGTCCAAAGATATAAAACAATGTGATGATCCGGAATCAATAAGCGCACGCACACGGGAGTTGAATCCCGCGACTACTCGAGACAAGAGGGACGGAGAAATGGTTGAACATAATTCCGGCTCGGAGATGTCCGGCCGGAGCGGGGATATATCGAGAAAGACGTAAAGGGCATTAAGTAGAAGGGCGGAAGCGTTGAGACGAACCTCGGTAAGCACCCGGGAGTCAACGCAACTCGGACCAGGTGCAGAGGGTTCCGAGTTGCTGATCAATTTTTTGACTCGCCAACCGGAGGCGCCGGAGGCGCCGGGGCATTACCGGAGGTCGAAGCCTGCGCGGCCTTGGCGTCGGCACGCGCGGGACGCTTCGGGCAGTTGTCAGCGGTGTGACCCTTGCCTCCGCAGTACATGCAGAGGTTGTTCTTCCGGCGGCGTTCCCGTTCGTCCTGCTTGATCTTCCCGGAGGCGTCAAGCTTGTCGGCGTAGGGGCGAGAGGCAGGAGCCGGATCGGACGACTTGCCCTTCCCCTTGCCCTTGTCTTTGCCGCCAGTGCGTCCGGCATTGTTACCGGCGTTGCCGGGATTGCCGGAATCGGGATTGGACGATTTGGGGTTCTTGCCGGGGCCCTTGTTGCCGGATTTGGGGTTGCCGGATTGGCCACCGCCACCGGGACCGGAAGGTTTCTCCCGGTCGCGATCGCGTTGCTTCTCCGCCTCGCGTTTCCAGTACCGGCCATCGATGAGACGAGCGACCATCTTCACTCCGTCGAGGGTATTGACATAGTTGTGATGGACCATGTCGTCCTTGATCCGGCGGGGAAGTCCCTCGTAGAATTGATACCGGAGGGCGTTATCGCTCCACCGGGTCAAAACGGAGAGGAAGTCGAACTCGATGATGTAAGTCGTGATCCGGTCGCCGGTTTTCATTCGGCAATCGCGGATCTTGTCCTCGGCATCCCCAACCGGATCGTGCGGCCCGAAATTAAGCGTAAGTTCCTGGACGAAGGCGGCAAAGTCGCCGTCCCAAGCCGGGATGATAGTCGGGTCGTACAAGTTGGGGGAAAACCATTGCTGAGCGCTACCCCGGAGGTACGAGATGATGTACAGGATGCGATCATCATCATCCGGGTAGTCTTGGGGGCGCTCCGCGAAGTGCAGATAGCACTGGGTGAGGAAGGACTGAAGTTTTGCCGGGTCCGATCCATCGAAAGTATCCGGATTACGGAGATTGGATCGGGTGGAACGAGCAGGAGGAGCCGGAGGACGCGCCGCGAAAATATTAAGTGTATCGCGGAAGGTCCGAAGGGTGTCCACAAAAAGTTCCTCTTGGGGGTCCGGAGTAGCGGGACGGCGCTGACCACGTCGTGGGCCGCCCGGTCCACCACCACCGGGACCACCGGGACCGCCGGGACCGCCGGGACCGGGGCCTCCGGGGCCAGGTTGACCACCGGGAGCACCTCCCTGTGGACGGTCTCTGGGACGGTCGTCCGCGGGACGGTCAGGAGCTGGGGACTGACGGGCCGGTTGATCGCCACCACCACCATCACCACCACCGTCACCTCCACCGCCGGCACCACCTCCGGCTCCTTCTTCCTCATGACGAGAGGGAGTGGATTCGGAGTGAGCGGAAGGATCATCGTGAGATAAATGAAGGCTTCCGGCACGCTGACGGCCGGTTTGTCCGGAATTCTCCGGAGCCTCTTCGATGTCCTCAGGAACCTCGACAATGCGAGGATCCTCGATGGGGGATTCACTGCGAGGACGTGCTGCAGTGCGGCGTGGATGAGGGGAGACAGGATACCTCACCGGGTTTTCGGGGGTCCGGGGATTGAGAACCAACCCCGGAACGTTCGCCGGAAAGGGTAAAGGTGGAGCGGCTGAAGCCCGAGAGTGTTGCGGAGCAAAGCGAAGTGTAGGGGAAATTGGGGGTGCTGAAAAAGTCGACGGTCCAAGAACCTGGACCGGAGGAGACAGCTGAACGATCTGACCGAACATGCGGGATTGTCGACGAGGTTCCCGTCCAGCCCGGCCAGGATCGACACGTTCAACTTGTTCCGTGTTGGGGAGGTTGGGATTAGGAATGCGAGACATTGCCAGTCAGAGTAGTGAGATTGATAATACTGTTATATACCGAGCCGGAGATGAAGGACCGGAAGTGCCGGAGGTGCCGGAGGTCCGGCAAGGACCGGAGGTACCGGAGGTCCGACGGAGGGTCCGGGCTGTATACGAGTGATCGCAACACCACAGGGGGTAAAGGGTGAGCGACTCCCTTGACCGGCAGGTAGTCCGGTATAGAGGACGACGACCGGAGGTACCGGAGGAGGACGAGGAGTGCAAAGGCGACTCAGTGCAAGGAGTTAGAGCCAAGCAACGTTAATTATCAATCTGAAGTACAAGACGTATTAAAGTGATATATATACTAAGTAGCTAATTGTATTCCATAATAGGAAGGAGGGTGGTTCTAAACAATAGAGCGTGTTGGAGGAAGTGATGACAAGTCCTAAGACAATAAGGAAGAAGATGAGAAGACGGATAAACGGGAAACGCTCAGTAATCCTTCATTGCGTAAAAACCCGATGATACACGGACGTCCGGAGGCTCCGGTCAATGACCGGAGCTCCGGCGGTACCGGAGGTACCGGAGGGGGGCGGATGATGGCCAGGAGTTGGCCGGACGTCAGAGGGAGGCTGCACGGATATAACACCACCGTGCATCCTCCTCCGCCGCTGGTGCTGGTGGCGATCCCGGTAACGTTGTCGGGCGCAAGGGGCGCACCATCCAGCATCTCGACGTCGCCGCCGCCCTCGTGTCCTTCCCCGTGGTCGGGCGGGGAATCCGGCATTTCTACATCCTTCGTCCCCGCCTGTGCATTGCGCTGGGATCGTCGAGGTGGGCCCGGTGGCGCCGCGGCTTTGTAGCGCGGCCTCGGCTTTGGTCGCTCCTTCGCAGGGACAGGAGGAGAATCAGACGCCGTCGCGTCAGCAGCCGCCCTCCTCAGGTCGAGCTCTTCCATGAGCCGCGCGTTCCTAGCAAGGTTCGCCCGCCGTTCCCGCTCGTACGCGCTTCCGCCCCCCTTATCCGCGGCGGCCAGCGCCTGCGCCCGCGCCGTGGACAGCTTCGTCTTCTTCGCGGGGATCTCCTCGACATTCTCTTTCTCTTTCCCCCGCTTTCTCTTCTCGCCACTCTTCGCCCCCTTCTTCTTCCCCTTCTGCTTCTTCCCCTTCCCTGCCCCTCCCTGCCCCTCCTCCCCCGAGCTTTCCGAAGACGAGTCCGACGACGAAGAGTCTGAGTCAGAGTCTGAATCAGACCCCGAGTCGTCGTCGTCGTCGTCCTTCGGGAACGAGTACGGCGCGTCCCCCAATGTAGGAGGAGGTAACGCCGCCTCCGCGCATTGTTCGGATGCTAGAAGACGCGTATTAATGTCAGCGCTATTTCTCGCATCGCAGGCAGCGAGCAGATACTCACTGTACGCCGTTCGCAGATACTCCTTCATGAAGTCCACCACGTCGCGGGTGAAGCGTTCCTTGTTCCAGGTGGGGAATGGCACGGGCACGGCCGCCAGGTTTCGACCCACAGATAAGCTACGAAAGTTGCAAATTAGGTTTTTTCGCATGAAGCACGACGAGAACACTTACTGGATTGTCCCAATCTCCCCGTTAAACTTTGGCATGGGTCCACCCATGATGATCATACCCTGGAGACCAGTGTATTCCTCCAGACCCTTCATCAATGGTACCATGAATGGCCCGAATGCGTCAATACACCTATTCAGTGTCAGTCGTCCGTACGCACGCACTCAGAATTTTGGTACGTACCTCTGACGAAACTCCGGCGTCTTGCTGGGGCCAGCCTTCATCGCCGCATCATATTCGGCCTTGAGCTTCCGGGCCTCGTCCACGGCTCGCTTAGCCAGGGCGACTCGCTCCGCCTCAGGCAACGCAGCGAAAAGTTCCCGCGAGATTTCGGCACGGAAGGAAGCATCCGCTTTCTTGGGGTTGGCAGCGCCGCTGGAGTCGACCGATTTGGCGGCCCAGCGCGCCTCGACCACCGGCGCAATCACCGTCTTGTAAGATTCATGCATATATTGCTGGTACGCTTGCCGGGCTTTGTGCGGCACTTTGATTCCAGCCAACTTGGAGAGCAGCACGGAGAACGGGTTCGAGACATCGACTTTCGAGCTTAGCTTGCGACGAAGAGAGCGGGCGCGATACTTGAGCCCACGGCGGATACGCTGAGCAGCACGTCAGACACGTTATGTCACACCATACATAATGTCACGTACGACATTGAGGACTTCGATTCTGGCGTGTCGTTCCGCTCTCTCCTCGTCGGTCAACGTTTCCACCGCAGGCGGCTTCAGAGGATCGTACACGGGGAGCGGTAGCTCAGGCTCGTCGTGGTCCGACAGGCGCCAACTAATGCGCGCATGGTACTCGCTGGCGACCTTCTGGAGATAGTCGCGTTCCGCTCGCCAGCCCCTGTCCAGGGTGTCCGCGTAGTCCTCGATATGCGGCTTCAGCAAATCCTCGCGTGCCCCTTCCGCCCACATCTTGTTGCTCTTGCGGAGTTCTTTCGACTTCCTGCGCCATTCGCGTTTTCTCGCCATTCTCTGTGCTGTGTCAATTACGTTTCGCGCGCTATATAGACTTGTCCTCACTCAGGAAGGGAAGTGTTTCTTGGGTAAGTTTAGGTCGCGTCGCTGGTTGCAGATCAAAAGCAGGTTGCAGATCAAAAGCACGAACGCTCAACAAGATCACGGTCTCTCCAAATCTCCTACAACAAACTAGTAGTAGCCGGGGTGCTCTTTGAAATGTGATTATGTCCGCCTGATCTCGCACTACGCAAGCAAGTTTCCTCCCGCTCCCCATTTGACACATTCCGGACAGACTACTTCGTTTTGAAGATGCTCCGTCCACATCTACCGTCGGGCGTGCAACTTGAGCCAACGACGAATCCGCTGTGTGTATGAGGTCAGCGCCAAACGCTATACGTCCTCACGTCACGTACGGTACTGAGCTGTTTTATTCTGACTTTTCTCTCCGCCCTTTCCTGCTCCGTCAACTCCTCTAGTGACGCCCGCTTGAGTGGATCGTAGTCCGGAAGGGGGAGCTCCGGCTCCTCGTGGTCCAACAGCCGCCAACTGATGCGCGCGTGGTACTTGTCGATTACATTCTGGAGGTAGTCGCGTTCTGTTCGCCATCCGCCCTTCAGCGCCTTCCTGTATCCTTTGATATGGGGGCGCAACAAATCCTCGCGCGCCCCCTCCGCCCACTTCTTCTTGTTCTGGGGAAATTCGCTCGTCATGTTCTTTTTAGGGTCGCGGCCGCGATGGTCGTAGATCAGAGCAAGCAAATCTTCCACAACAAAAGTACCTTTTTGGAATGTGATGCGCACTGTACCGGATCTCAGAGCCAGCTCCGAACGCCCTCTTTCCATTGACACCACTATGCCCCCCGTACGTCCTTTTCCTCGTCCCGTCGTACATGCCTCATCTTAATACAGAAACGCGAGAAACGCGGCTACTTCCTTGGAAAACAAGTCCTCCTGTACCCTTGGGGCGTCGTGGACCGCCACCGTGTCGAACTGCTCCTTATAGGTCCCTCCAAACTGACCCTCGGAAAAACCGACGCTCTCGCCGCCTGGTTTGACCCCGACCCGTCGAAATGCGAGCTTTGTCCCAAAGTTCACATCAAGAATCCCACCAACAGCGACGCGTCCTTCACCATCTTCGTCGCCTGCACCCACGACGTCGACCCCGACTATCCTCTCTACCCCAATAAGAAGCTTGCTGCAATGCTTCCGCCCGGGTTCAAGACTTGCCTTGGCAACGTCGTTGTGGTGAAACACCCACCTTCTGCCGACACCACGATAACCAATCGCGATCTCCCAATCGTCGATATCGTCGACGCAGATTTTGCGTTCGTTGACGAGGCGGTCCGTCGGTGTGTTCTTTTAATCCCCCCCCGCTACCTCCGCCAAGGCCTGGCCTGACTGCCCATTTATTCACAGCTGGGTGGCGCATCTCTGCAATACCAAGCCTCCCCAGTAGCGTAGCGTTGTACCTCAATGATCGATCGAATTCCATCACGTTACGGTTTCACAGTTTTGGAAGTTGATGTTAGCACATGTCTATCACATCGTGATTGCCTTGGACCGTCCTCGAATCTCCTCCACTCCCACCATGGCGCAGCACGAAGACGATCACTCAGACTGGCCCCAATACGACATCGATGAAATACTAGCGGCCATGACTTTGGAGGAACAGGCTGGCCACGCTTCACGTTGGTTTGGCTTTTGTTTCGCCTCTGCCCTCGCTTATCTATCTGCATTCGTGTGCAGGTCCCGCGAGCCCTGCCAGCCCCCCGCCGTACACACCAGATCCCCCGGCCACCCCGGTTAAACGCGCAACCCGCTCCCTTCCTGTTACCCCCGCTGGACACAAAACTGCTCCGGGCACCGACATACCCTCCAGCCCCACCTTGTATCGATTCGACTCGCCGACAAAATCCGGGTACACCCCAGATTGGTCTGAAGCTGGTACCGCTACACAGGGTTCTCCCTCCCACGTTCACGCAATCCGCAAGCAGCGCAAAAACCGCAAAAACGGCAACAAAATCGAGGCGTATGCGGTCTTTCGCGGGCGCACCATCAGGGTGATGCAGTCTTGGTCAGTTAATCATGTCTCCATCTCGACCTTCTTTGCTTCCTCATGATATATAATATCTCCAGGCCACAAGTTCAAGCGGCTATCTCCGGTGTCAGCTTCGCCCTCCAGCAAGGGTATCCGACCGTCGCGCTCGCCACTGCCGCCTTCGAACTGGCAAGCCAGCGCGGCTGGACTTTACAGGCGGACTCATGGTCCGGACAGCCTGTTTCCGTCTCGCGCGCCCCCTCCCCCATCAACGCCGAGCAGTCTACTGCTCCCACTCTGATGCATCGGCACGCGCAAGACCCGTGGTATGTGGTTTATGCGGGGATCAATCCCGGTATCTTTGCAAGCAGGTGATTTTTGCGCGCCGCTATCCACCCATCCTCCATTCTGACCAGTGTCTAGTGTTGAATGTGCGCTCAACGTCCTTGGAATCGAGTCATCGCTCCACGAAAGCGTACCCACTTTCGACGAGGCAAAAGCCAAATTCGATCGAGCGAAGCTTAGGGGCGAGATCCATGTTCGCCGCGCTCGCGCGATCTAGTTTTATGTATATTATACTTCGCCACCGTAAATAAATCATCTGTCCCTCTTTGCTTTTGGCGCGGCACGCAAGGCTTGAAAGTCTTCCAATTGCAAAATAAACAAGAAAATAGAATGGTGTATTAATGTCCAGCACCGAGGGATCGAAGGGTCTCTGCCGCTGCCTGTTTCTCCTCGTGAGCTCTCAAGGCACGTTGATACTGCTCCTCGTAGCCGCGCTCCTCCTCGAGCTCTTGAGCCTCCCGCCGCTGGTCTTCCCATTTCTTCTGCCGCTCAGCCCACGCATGATGCCCGTGCTTTTTCTCGAAGGCCCTGTGCACGGTGACAATTGCTGCACGCGTATGAGTTCAAAAAACAACTTACTCCATACGCGCAACCCGTTTGCGGTGAGCGAGAGCATCGGCGTGCCTAACCCATGTATTTTGGTAGTCAGTACGTCGCATATAACGGAATAAATATTTGCAGACTTTTCACGATATTTCCTGCTGTCCTCGCAAGCCCAAGCGCGAGCAGTTGTGGCTAGATTAACATCCTCCATTCTGCGTTGACGCAGTCTGAGTCCATGTGTATATGAGATCGGACTTCGTACGGCAATGCGGCGGGTCACCTTGCCATGCACTGCCTCGCCTTTTCGCGGAGCTCGTCTGCATTTCTAGAGGTTCTGTCAGTCACAGGAAGATTTCCAAGGTCCCTTGGGCCCACCTCTCCCTGTATTTAGCCGACGCTCGCCGGCGGGAGATCACTGTGGCCGCCGGGCGCGGGGTGGTCATTTTGGACGTTTTTGACAGTGCCGCGCTACTTTCAAGAGTCTGTTGGTAAATTGTGGTAGCTAAAGACAGCCAAAGTACTCACGGGTCCGGCCCTGTCATAATTTTTTGGAAAGTCGGGGTTGGAGTGAGGAAGGTCGTAGTTGAAGACAGATCTTATACTGTAAATAGCACCAAATTGGGGGCATTAACTGCGAACACGTCCAGCGTCGTAATTTATTCGGGATTAATTGAGAAAAAAAAACCAGACATGTGAACGCATGATACAAATCCTTCTGTCTCTTCAGAATTTCCTAAAACCCCTTGGAACCAACTAACCGTGCCGGCTTTTGAGCAAATGAGGCTGGCATCAGTTCGCGATCAAGTCAGGATCAGTTCGTGATACACCTGTCCTGACTCAAGATTGGCGCTAGTAAGCCACTGACCAAAGCTATTCCCGAGTTCATAGATGGCTATTTTAATATTTCTGAGAGTGGATGAGGATCAATGGGTATTTATTTGCAAATTCATTCCCGTGATACAAGTGGACTGTCTACGGCGACGGCGACTCGACGATGCGGCGGGGGGGGCGCTTGGGCCAGATGAGACCATCCCAATCGTAATCCACCGCCGAGTTATCGTGCCACGCTGGGTAATCCGCCGCGAGGCCGTCTTCCTCGCCGTAATGCCTGACCGGCGGCATGTACATCGGAGTCACGCAGATCGGGCAGCTCCAACTCTGCTCCAGCCATACGCGAATGCAGACGTAGCAATGGCTATGTCCGCAGAGGTATCTGGAATATGCATTATCAGTCCACAAACTTTCGGAGAAGCGCGACCACAGGTAGGACTTACGACACCGGGTGAGACTTGACACCGCTGCATATACCGCACTGATGATGCAGCTTGTATTCCGCCAGCTCGGGGGGGCGCTCGGACGTGAGGTAAAGATCATCGCGGGTGAGGGGAGTCTCTCGAGCACTGCGCCAGCCTTGAGAGGCGCGTTCCACATCCTCGGGGTGGCGGAGGCGCGTCGCAGCGCGAGACCGATTGGTAAGACGTCGGTACCTCGCATGCGCTATGTGGGTCGCCAGGTCCAAGAGTTCAGATAGGCGCGCCGCCTGTGCGCTCGCGCTGAGCGGAATGCGGGAGTCCTGAGCCTCCCGCTTTGCCTGCAACCTGGCAGACACGCGTTCTTCGGTTAACAGCACGTCGAAGCGCTGCTTGTCCACTCGTTCGCGGGTACTGACAGGAGTGGCGGCAGAACGCGCGCCTCGTGCGAAGTTGGGATGCCAGGCGCTGCCGCTCGCTATCGCAGCAGCCTCCAATTCTTGGGTCTGAGCCTGTGATAGCGTCGCCTCGGTCAGGAGTTCACTGCGGAGGTCTTGCTGGCCTGACAGCAGAAGAGATGAGTATGACTCGGTGGGGAGGCGACTAAATTTACCAGTCTCGACCAGATGGCCTCGCGCGTCGAGCAGTAGCGGGGTTTCGGATTCATTGGAGAGGGCGCGGCTGAGAGACATGGTAGGTCGAGGTCAAGCACGCGGTCCGTTTCATTTCCATCAGGCATCAAAGCTCAATCAGGCGGTAACGAAGGTGTTTTCGGCGCAGATGACTAGTATTCGTACGGACGGACATGTATATTGACCGCGACTAAAGTGCCTCGAGCGACGTGAACAAATGAGCAGCCGCGGGCCACCGCGCGCCAGCCCGAGGACCTGCTGCATATCTAGTCAAAGAGTACCGTGTTTCACCGGCCTGGATTTTCGTGATGGAGTAACGTAGAATAGGAGGGAGAAAGATCGTGGTTCCTGGCGGGAATCGGAGGACACGCCCCAGATCCCACAGGATTAGTTGGCCTCCCCGGTCGGGGTCGTAGTTGCCTAACGCCGTGATGCAGAGCAGCCACCAGCCGATCTTGTCGCACCAAGACGGAGTCGATATCGTCTCTTCTCCAAATTCGAAGGTGGCGCTAGTCCAGGGACCAGGAAATGGACGCTGCAGGCTGGGGTTGGCGTCGAAGAGGGAGTCTGCTTGCGAGGAGGCTGTCCCAAAAGATTGCGGAGAAATTGCAGCAAAGATGTCTGGGATGCCAGTGAGGACGGCAGTTTGGGATGGAGGGAGACGGCATTACCGTTACCTGCATTCGCAAGGCGCTTAATGGCCACGTGCGTCATCAAGTAATCAAGCGCCGTCGCGTCGAGGACACCAAGTTTGTCCCAATTCGTCGGACCCTTCCAGCGGAGTGAGCGCGAATAATCCTTTCACAAAAACGTCCCGACTTACCGCTCCCCGCTGTAGGTACCTGACACCACTGGTAAGTGACAAGAAACCAGTTTTCCCACCCAAGCTACTCAGCCGCGCCGCCACATCGAAAGCTTCTGTTGCGTCGGCGACCTTTTGTGGGGCGTCCAGCTCGCGGAGCGTAGTGCATGCCATTCCCATAACAAGGTTTGTACGGTCGATCAGAGGTAAGACGTGCCTATTCGTATAAGTTCAGAATACGCACGACCAAAGCAAGAAACAGACTTACTGCCCGTCAAATTCCACAAACCGGAAAGCGTACGTTGCACCGGGTCCCAGCAGCTCTGTATCGGCATACAGGCGCTCTTCTGGAGCGACGCAGTCGGCGTTCGCCCGCTCGGCCTCAGTCCAAGGGCGTCTCGGCGTACGATCTTTAGGATACGCCTTCTTGGACGCTCTCCACGCCTTCGCTGCCTCCCGAGCTTCGCGTAGCGGCCGGATCTTGGCCTCCCTCTCGCGCCGAAGAGTACCCAGAAGCCTGATTTTACGCCCGTTCTCCCAGATATAGTTTGGATCGAACAAATCCTCAGCATCGCTGTTTGCTGGGCTTGCTGAGGAGTCCTCTGAATCGGAAGACGACTCTGGCTGGTCCTCAGGCCTAGCCCATCCTCGCTCATCTTTACTTTGCATGGCCAGACGCTCCACGATGTCGAAGGTCATGGTAGATACTACGGGTGCTCCGAGTGGAGGGAGTTGACCCAGAAGGACGGAGCGCCGAACAGGGCGGCGAAAGGGCCTGTCGCCAGAGAGCATGGACATCTGTCCTGGGCCAGGGGGGAGAATAGCGCAGAGCGAAGGCAGGATTTTCTCGACTTCCAAATGCGGACGAGGTCGAATTATCCGACCCATCACTCCTTCTCAATCCCTAACCAACATGGCTCAGGAATACGCTGTGGACGACGTGGCGTTCGACGCGGAAGACGACGATGAGATGCCGGTGCTCGAGGAACTCGAGGACGAAGCCGAGCCAGACCACACCGGCGGTCAATACTTTCTTTTCAGTGCGCCGGCGCCTGCTAATTTTTTTCTCTTGAAATTAGCAGTTGAAGGCGTCCGCAGCGGGATATCTACCACCGCATCGTACAGATGTTTTGTGTCCCGCGAAGTTTATGTGGACTACTTGAAGCTATTCCCTGCATCTGGTGAGTCGCGTTCTCACATGCCGTCTCTGCCTGATGTCATGGACAGGTCTGGATTTACAGAAGGGGGAATCATACGCCGACGCCGACATGCGGCACATGCCCCTGCTGATCACCCTCAACTCGATTTCGACGTACGATGTGGGCTGTCAATGGCGTTGGATGATCGAATCGGGCAGTGGCGTTGGGAGAACCGACGGGGAGGCGATCGACAATGTTGTCCCCCGCGCCCGCAGCGGCGCGCTCTGCAAATTTCACGGAGCCGCGCATTCCCAGTCCTGCCGATTCACTTATGTCAGCTCTGAGGCGCGTCCTTTTTTTCTTGGCGGTTAGAATTATATCTGATGGAGTTTCAGGCTCAGGCGCGTGCTAGGTTGTGAGGCTGTATTAGGTTAATCAGCCGCCGCTACTAGTTATCTCATGGTTTTTTTGTTGTGTTCCACAAATGCAGACATGCGCCGTACCAACCACGAGGTGCGAACAACGGGTGACCTGAAAGATCAGCTCGGCTGCAACCACCATCTTCTCAAATGCCTCCTGCACCGTCTGCGAACGCACCGTCCACGCCTGCGCCCGACGCGCCCGACGCGCCCGCCTCCGATGCCCCGTCCGGCGACCTCATATCAGACTGGAGCCTGGCCAGCGCCATCCACGTCATCCGCACCATGCAAAGCGACCCAAATTACATCGCAAGGATGCTCAAGGAGTATCACGAGCGCGAGTTTGTGGCGCCCGACAGGTGTTCGTGGTGCAGAATGGATCGCAGCGAGGAGGAGCCGATGTTCAGATGCCACCAGCGAGGGTGCCTGGAAGGACTCCCGGCGTGTGGCCCTTGCATTGGGATTGCGCACCAGACAATGCCGATGCATCTCATCGAGGTCCGTATCATTATTTTCATCATGATTTTATTTAATTTCTGATTTTCCGCGATAAGGAATGGTTCGACAATCGCCATCGTTGGCAACGGAAGTCTCTGAGGCGGGCGGGGTTCATGCAGCAGCTCGGGCACGATGGAATGCCGTGTCCGAATCCGGCGCAGTCCGTCGTGGTGAAAGAGGTTCTGCATCTGGATGGTGTCCACGAGCTGTGGACGCGAGAATGTCATTGCACGCGCGGCTGATTTTTTTTGCTTCTCCCATCATGTTTTTGTAAAAATTAATCACATTGCACTTTGATTTCTGTATCCTACGCTCATGTCAAGATACCAACCGTTGCTAGAGCCGGGGAGCGGGTCGGACAGCGGGTGAGTAACACGTCCGAAATTGCGTGCCCGGGACTCATGCTGCCAAAGGCACGCGCCATCCCAGGCCTCCCACCTAGAAGAAAGGTGCAGGGACTTAATCCGCCAGCTGTGGATTTTGATGTCGGCTCAAGGACATTTCATGCGCGCGCGGGACGTTTCCGTCAGGGGGGCTAGAGAGGCGACGCGCTCGGCGGAATTGCTCCGACGGAGGGCTGGAGGCGATGACGCAGATCGCCTCCCAATACGAAAAGGCGCGGGCGGCGTGGAGGGCCCTGGAGTAGCTCGTGATTGGAGCCAAATGGGCGCGATATATGATGTTTTGATCCCAACCGAATCTTCTTTGTCTGTCTCCTCGTTCTCAGTACACCATGGATGGTTTCGGCGACGATATATTCGCGCAAGGCCTGCTCATCCGCAACCTTCAGACCGACCCTTTGTACATGGAGAGGGCGCGTGTACAATACCAAGCTCGAATGGTGGCGGGGCCTGACAGTTGTGCCTGGTGCCGAGCCTCCATCGACGACGAGGCCATTTATCGTTGCCAAGACTTGAAATGCATGCAGGGGTTACCTGCCTGCCGGCCATGTATGCTGATCGGTCATCAACTGAATCCTTTCCACAATGTCGAGGTGCGTGTAGCTGTTATTCAAGTTGGCGCTCCCAAAATTGAATTAAATTATAGGAATGGAGGGAGAAGCGCTTCTGGAAGCGCCTAAGGCTGCGGGACCTAGGATACGTGTATCAGCGCGGGCACGACGGGCTGGCGTGTCCCAATCCCTCTCCCGGCGAGGAGACTCAAATTGTCATCACGGCAAGCGGGCGGCATGAACTGGTGGTACGGGACTGCCAGTGCGAGGGAAATGAAGTGGCGGCAAGGGAGGCGAAGTTGCGCGGGATGTAGCGGGATAGGGCTCACTTGTTTTGTCCGTCGCTGATCGAAAAGTTCGTGTGCCCAGGTTAGGGGTAGAACAGATTAGGTAGTCCCGATCTTGATGTGTGACTGATTGATGCGATGCTTGATGCGCGTTTCGCTGACTTCCACCATCCACGCATTTTGCAAGATGGCTCGCGTGGGGCTTCGCTTGCTACTCTGTCGCTACTCCTCCTGGACCTGCCTTCTTCGTTGGAGACACAACGATGCCCCGTGCCCGACGCGACGACGAGGTCCACTTTGGCGATGACCTCCCACATGTGCGCGCTGACATTGGGATTGGTGTATCTGCTGACGGTCTCCGCGTGCGGTCCGACCTCGCAAACGTACGACCACTGAAACGGCCACGCCACGAACCTGAGGATCTGGACGACAGTTACGCCCGCTGGGTCCCTGTGCCGGACGCCGATTTGGGAGAGGTGCAAGCTGTAGCCGACAGCGTCTCATCCTTCGACATGCCGCCGGAGGACGACGATTCCAGGAAAAGGAAGCGTTACCAGAGCTCCGTGAGTTGGCATTTCCACTTACACTGTGTAAAATTTAATATATGATAAAAGGACGCGCCGATGAGTGTGTGGAAGCCTCTGGACCAGTTTTTTCTCGACTGGTTCCTCAGGCGGGACGGCCTGGGCGACTATTTACATAATCCGACCTGCGGACTCTGTGGTGTGGTTTATAGTGGAACGAAGCGTTTCTTTCGGTGCGCGCCGTGCGGTGAATTTCTGCAATGCGAGGACTGTCTCAAAACACGGCATCAACTGAATCCCCTGCATTGCATCAAAGTACGTGTATTCTTCTGTTGAGGTAAGAGCAGGCGAGCTGATGACGCGACGCTGGTAGGAATGGACGGGCGACCACTGGACGGAGGCGACTCTGTCGGGCACGCTTCCCGACCGCGCGGGGAGGGTTGGCGTGGGTCTGGTGTACCAGCTGGGCCACCACGGCAAGCCCTGCAAATTCCCCGGGGCGCAACGGTCGATGGTGGTGATGGACGTGCGCGGAATATTCTCGCTGCAGATTAGATATTGCGGGTGCGAGAAATCCGAGCATACGAACAACCTGGGGCAATTGCTGGGAAATGCCTGGTATCCGGCGACGACGGTGGACCCGGAAACCTGCGCGACATTCGAGGTGCTAGATCAATTTCGCCTGCTGAATGTGGTCGGCAACTGCAACGTACATGATTTCGTGGGGACACTGGAGCGCTTGACGGACCCGCTCATGACGGCGTCGGTTGCCGGTACGTGTGGCGTCGCTGAGGAGAAAGCAGATGACTGATGATTTTGATTCACACAGGAGCGTTACAAAGCGTTCGGGCGGATGAGTCGCCAGTACAGTTTCTTGCTTCGTGCGAAACGGGCGGGGCGCGGGCATGAGGGCGAGGGATACGTAAGACATCGCCGGGGGGGTTAGCCGTTATGTGTTGGGCTTGCCCGCACGACGGTAAGAACCTCCCCGATGGGTGGAAGGATGTCGATGCGAAATTCCGGTGAGTACAAGAAGTTTCGGCGGCACGGGCGCGCTGAGAATGACGCAGGTTCCTGTACATGCTTTTACTGGCTCTGGATGCGAATTTCCGTTTGAAGAACCGTCTTCGGGCGAACGAGCGGCAAGACCCATCCCTGGGCTCGGGCCTGGGCTATTTCGTGGAATCGGGGCCGTACAAGGAACACCTGCGGCATTACGTCGCGGAAAAGGATGTGAGTGCGAAGGAGACGCTAAAAGACTGGTTGCTGACAGCAGCATACTCATCTAGGTCAGTTCTTGCATCGCGTTCGCGGCACTTCTTCAGAAGGAAACACGCCTAACGACGGGTCTGCGCGTCTCGGGCGTGGGAGGGTGTGTTTGTGCCCGCCACGGGTTGGTGCGCCCGCAGGGCCTCGGTGACTTGCAGAAGGGAGAACGGTACGCGCCCGTGACTGAGGCAGGTGAATGGTCGACTAATATCTGAGGCAGATACGCAAATATGGACTATATATTCTTGTCGTCTATCATGGGCGTGGCCATCCTTTGCCTCGCAATATCTTACGATATAGCCTGCCAGTGGAAAGTCAATCTGGCACCCCGCGCTAAGAAAATCGCCAAGGATACCCCGGTAACAACTTCCCTCGACGATTTGGAGATCCAATACGCCTTACCCGTTTGGCATGCGGTCGCGCACGAAGTCAGCTGCCAGACCGAAAATTCGCTCAGCTATGCGATCGGGGTTGGGCGAACGGACGGGGAGGGCATTGAGAGGACTTGGGCAATTCTGAATCCCATCGGCTACGCGACGAAGGAGATGGGTGACGGGGCGCGCCACGACGCCATCGAGGACAAGGTAGATCGTTTGAATTACGAGAAGAATGTGAAACAAGGTGTGTACTCGTTCTTACGTGCGCGGCGTGATATCTAATTGGCGGCGGTAGGGACAACGCTGGCGCGGAAGTTGATCGTCGCGCTCGCGGAGCGCGACAAGCAGGTCGAGGGGTTCAAAGAGTTGGATAGTAGTTTGAGCAGCAACTTGCGCAAGTTGTGGACTCGGCGCATCGACGATTGGTTGTCGGATAGAACAAAACCCAATCCGTATTGCCTGGAGGGGGGCACGAAGGGTGAGTACGCGGTGCTGTGGATTCAGATTGAGAATGCTGACGAGCCTTTAAGCGGGCCCGACGGAAGCAGAGGTTTTGGCGGAGTTGAAGGCCGCAGAATCGCAGGAGGCAGCGGAGGGGCGGGCGCCGCTGAGCGAAACAACTTCGACGCCGTCAGCTTTCATCAAGGCGGGGCTTCAGCTCGAGGAGGCACAGTAAGTGAAATCTGGCCTGAGAAATAGGATCGACGGCTGAGGTGGTTTCGCAGGCGCCGTATCAGAGCTGAGGTGAAAGGGCTGACTCTTGTCACTGCCGACCGGTCCAGCCAGATTCAAGAGTTGCGCATTGCTTTGTTGAAGAAGCTGCGTACCTACGAACGACTACAACTCGTATTTATGCCAGGAGTGGCCACCCTGCGAGCGGCGGAGGAGGAAGCACGAGACGGCGACTTGCCTGCCCCAAAAGCAGAAAACATCAAATTGTGGATGCCATCCGACTTGACTGCGACGCAGCGCCGGTCTGGCTGTCGAGGGGGGCTCGCGGCGGTGGAGGCGAAGCTTAGGCGGGGGCAATGCGCGGATGCGCTCGGAACGCTCAGGAGCCGGCTGCACGCCCAGCGACATATCATCGCGTGGCGCAACGCCAATGCAGCCGGGCAAAAGAGCTCGACGCGCTCTGCGACGCTGATTGGGCGAGTGGGGGATCGAGTGGCGAGGGTAGCAGCGAAGTATCGGCACGCGAGAACGGCGTTGATTGCCTTGGAAGGGGGGGATTATGCGCCGGAATTCAAGGAGTTAAAGGATGAGGACTTGAGCGTGGAGCTGGAGGAGGAGAACGACATGGCATCAAGGAAGAAGATGGCGCGCTTAGGCTCGACGAAGCGATCGCGCAACGAGCCGACGCGAAGGAAGAAGGGCATTTCGTGGATAATGATGATAGGGGGAGGGCCGGGTGAGGACGAGGCGGAGCTACATGATTGTACGTGTGATTCCTTCCCTGCTACTTCCTGCCAGGACTGACGGAGGCCTGCGTGTAGCGGTGCGCGTGGAGTGGTCGAAGGCTATGGCACGGAGGGACCGTTGGGTGGAGGAGGTGAAGAAGCTTAGGGAGGAAATGAAGTTTGTGTTGCGGATGTTGCGGTGGATACAGTCGGAATGGCAGATTTGGGCGGAACAGCGGGAGGACGTTGACGCGGAACTGGCGGCCGGGCTCAGGGGGTATGCAGCGCGTCAGGTCGCGGTACACCAGCGTATTGCGGCGGGATTTCACGCGGGCTGGAATAAGTCCGTAGCGACAGCGGTCCGAGACGCCGTGCGAGAAGACGGGACGATCGAGCGGGCGCTTTTGGACAACGGAACGGTACATAGTGCGCCGGTGGTGGGACTCGTGGAGGTGGAGGCGGCTGTGGCGAGGGAAGGAGGGGACGGCGAGGACGGCGAGGGCGGGAACGGCGAGGGCGAGGGCGGGGAGGGCGCAACGGAATAAGGAACAGCGCGCGCGAAGGGGCGGCAGACAGGGAGGGCGCATACGGAGCGAGGCGCGCGGCGATTCGCGAGTAGCAGAATTTTGTCCCAAAATGGAAATAGATATATGATGGGGTGGATGCAAAATGGACACGAGAAAGCCGAGGGGATTCCCTGGATACTTTATCCTGCACGCGTGACCTTGAAAGTGGCAGAGTACAGCTAAAATGGCTGGTATGCGGGGCCTAGCCAGCCCCTGGCTACGGCCGGGTGAAATGTAAACGGTAATCCTGGCTGTGTCCAGTGGTGAAGGCATTATGGTACACCTTCCAGTGGTGAAGGCATTATGGTACACCTATGGGTGAACGCGAAGACCAGGAGGGGCCCCAAGAACAAGAGCAGCGTGAGCAACAAGAGCAGCGCGAGCAACAAGAGCGGCGCGAGTACATCGCGCTACTCAAGCAACATTGGCGCGAGAGGCTGGAGAAGCGGTCGCAGCAGGAAAGCCTGAAGTACTTCGCTCCGGAGAAGGAGAAGCCACGCCGTCGGATGACGCTCACATTGTGTCTGGCGGACCCACATACGCCCACGCCGTCGCCATCCGAGGACGCGGATCTTGACAGCGGCCAATCTGAGCCGGACCTGGAGACCTGTACCGCATCTTCTACACGATAACGATCACTTGTATAATACGCCTTACAATTAATTTCTCTGTTATAAAGAAAGTTCGCAAGCATACATATATTAACATAGTCAACTCACGCGTCGTGTCGACGCGCCTTGAATTCGCCCACCAGTGCAATTCTCCGGCGGAAAGAAATTTCATTCCATAGCCATATATGTAGTACTAAAACTAAGGTGTATCCGGCGCAATAGGCATCTTTGGAAATTTAAGCCCGTCCCACGAGAAGTTAACTAGACTGCGATCGTCCCACTCCGGATGGTCATACACGATGGCCGCCTCTGCGTCGAAGTTGCGAAAAGGGGGCGACGTGATGAGCGTGCGGCAGGTAGGACACATCCATTGATACTCGAGCCATTTGCGCGCACAAACGTAACAGCTGCCGTGGCCGCACGGATATCTGAAATGTGCATTGGTCAATGTCTACTCCATGGAGGCAGATTAACGATACGCACAATATGGGGTGGGACTTGATGTGAAAAACACACGGCGCACGTGTGGTGGGGGCGGTCGGTAGTCAAGACTGGGGGCCGAATGTCATTGAGATATAGGTCGTTATCGGTGAGGGGCTCATTGCGGGCAGCACGCCAGCCTTGACCCCTCGGGCGGTGAGGATGCTGGTGGACGCGCGCTTGGCGCACAGGGACCCTTCTTATGCGACGAGCTAGGCAGTTTGTCAGGAGACTCGTCCAGTATACGAATGCATACTTACGATTTAATGTAAGTACGACGCGTCCATTTTCATCGACTAGAAAGGGATTATTGGCAGTGCTGACTGCACGGGGGCGGAGAGTCGGCGGCCGAGGTGGCATGTGGGCGAGACCGTTGTGAGACTTTCAAGTTGCAATGCGGAGAGTTTGTTGGAAGTAGTGCTGCTCAGTGTAGTGCAAAGGCCCGCGAGCGAACAACCAGATCGTCGTCGCAGAATTTATATATGTGAGTTGCCTCGCGCAGCGATCAGCATCAGATGCATTGAGAGTGTCGCTTGAGGTTCTCTTGTGAAACCCGGCAAGAGGACTGTAGAGGAAGTGTTAATCGGGCTTATCGATCTGCACAGCCTCTTTGATACGTCATGTGAAGACACAACCCGTGACCTGTCCATAGATTTTCCTCCGTTTCGCATTACAACTCTGGGTCTAGTTCTACTGTTCTACTAGTTCTTTGCCTGGTACGCGTCAAACTCGGCGACTGTAGGATACAAAGCAGCAGCCTTCTTCGCCCTACTCATCTGGTTTGCTTTCTGCGCCGCCCTCGTCGGAAACCACGGGTCCGGCGCGTATCTATCATCGAAACCATTGCGTACAAAACCATGCAACCCAGCGCTGCACGACTGAGTAATCAGCATCTGCCAACTTGGAGTCTCTACGGCCGTGAATGAGTAGGAGACGAAGCCCGCGGGAAACAAGAAAGTCGAGCCGGGAGGGAAATCGATGATTTTTCGATGCTGCCACAAAACCAGCTTGCCCTCGTGGTATGGGTAGTTCCCCAACGCTTGTGATGGCACGGAATGCCGGCGGGTGGTCGCGAGTCTCTGTGCTAGGAAATGAATTCGTAAGGGAGAAGCGGTATTCAAGCTCCGAGAAGGCTGTCGGCTGGTGCGGGCCCTCGTTGGCGAGCTTCATCGGCAAACTCAAGGTGAGGTCGTTTTCTACGACGGCGTCGATCGCCTGGCGTGCGTCACTCCACGCCCGCGGAGCGATCTGCTGGAAGGCCGCTGTTGTCTGTTAGTATATGTTTTTTTTTACCGCTGGGTCGAGTGGACTTACCATTTTGAAAGGAAGTGATGTCTTGGATGGCATGAGAATAGCGCAAGGCAGCCAGAACCACCATATTGGTGAGGTTATGGTTCTCTGCACGTTCGATGCTTCTCGGCCGCTAATAATAAGGCGTGAGTGATCATCCTTCGTCGAGCAGATAGCTGACCTTCAGGGCAGTGTCGTAGGTTATTCCCGAGCGTATACCATCCGTGGCTAGCCGTGCGCGATCCAAATGGGCGCTAGCAACTCTCATACTCTTGTTGGCGCTGCGAATGGTGTGCTCCCAAGCGGTGCGTTTGACTGGCGGGCCGAGGAAAACGGCGCCCACTCGATCATCGAGGTCCACAAAAATGCGGGGACTGAGGGAAGGAGGGTAGGTCAGTGTGTGTACTCAACGAGATGCGTGGATTACTCGCTCGTCCCAGGTGACACGTTCAAACCCGAGCTTATCCAAGTCGACCGCAGTCACGATCTCTGGGATGGGGGTAATGTCCGCAAGTGGCACGTGCGGCGGCCGAGGGCGTAGGTGGTATTCGTGGGGGCCAGCACTGTAATCTGGGCTGCCCCCGCCCGGGAGGGTGTAGTCGCGATCCGATTCAGATTCAGAAGATGACTCCCCATCTGCGCCGGTGAGCTGATCCCCTGAATCCAGGCGCCTTTGGCGGCGCTGATGATCCAGTAGTCGGTATTGGCCAGCAAGAATCTCGGCGAAGGACAACTGTAAGAGGACCAGCTTTCCGCGGTGCGGCAGGGTGTACATTGACCAGGCGGGCACCCAGAAATTGGGTGAGTCCATAATTTTTCTGGGGAAAGTTACTCTGCCTGATACCTTACTTATTTCTTCATGATGCGTTGTCCCCGGCTGCACTGTTGACTTCGATCCCTGACGAGTTGCTGCACTGCTGGCGCCCTGGTAGAAGCGGAGTGATGGTGATGGGTATAAAGCCGACGTGTTGTGTTCCTCCTCTCAGCAACCTGCTTTCGACCCGAGAACCAGTCTATGAACGCCAATCCCTGTACGTTGCTCTTTGTCCCCGGAAATCGTGATATACTAATAGATAATTTTTTTTTTGGTCCAGGTCGCGATCTTGTGCTGTACATGCCTGTTTGGCGTGCCGACTGGGTAGACGAGGTCCCTGCCCTGATCTCGGAAGAAGAGGACCTGGTCCAGATGATGTGAGTATTGGTCGCACGAACCGGGATCTTTTGACGTGATTGTCGCAGCAGGAAACAGGACCGCATGCATTACGACGAGCCTTTCTTGTGAGGTCCAACACTGTTTGCTCCGACCAGCGCCGTTGCCATCGAACATGAAATGTGGACCAAGTGGTATATTCCCAACGAAATCTCTAGGCCTGCAACGTTTTGGGAAGGCGAGCGGCACAAGAATCTAGACTGGGAGGCGCCCCTGGCGCTCCTTTCCGCGCCCATTCTAACGGCGGACTACCAATTCGTTTGTCGTCGTCGCTGCCTTTGTGATTGCCACACGGTACGTTCCAGGCTGTTTGCCACAAACCCATTTATTCAATAATTCCTCGAACAGCAACCCAAGGCGAAATTGTGATGAGATCGAGCGAGGGACCCGAATCATTGGTAGCATGGGTAGAATACTGTCCCTGCATGTTGCACGGGGATGAAAATCAAAACGGAATTGTTCTGTTCTCACGGGAGTTACGGGGAGTGCGTATCAGGTTCACATGAGGGAGATTGATCGTCGAGTGACCATGATGCCCACCTGATCTACGATCCTCCTCCATGGGCTTTTTTTTTTCAATTCTTTCTGGATCCACGGAGTTATTTTTGTTTTCCCGCGGAAGGTTGGACTGACTGCTAAAGTGTTCGAATTGGATTCAATGAGACTCAATCAACATGAATATGTCAGGCCCGGATTCTACGCGACGGGTGGGAATTAATACATGCGAGCAAGTGAATTGGGGAGTGACGGGGAGTGCGGAGGAGTGCGTATGAAGTGATTGAATTCTACGCGACAGCTGGGAATTAATACATGCGGTAAGTGAATTGGGGAGTGACGGGGAGTGCGGAGGAGTGTGTATGAAGTGATTGACAGTCGAGGGATGGCTGATGCGACAACTTTCTACACGAAAACCTGCAGTGTTGTGTCGTTTCGGTCCATGTTTGACGGGATGGCTAGGGTGTAAACACTCGTACCCTACAGTTATGAACGCGCGCAGGGGGGGAGCAGGGGAACTTGCATCGAACGAACGAGCCTCGATAAGCATAACACATCATATTGTGAGTGATTCTAGTCCTTATTAGGAGCGACTTCGAAAGGATAAGCGAGGTAGGCGAGTGGTAGGCGAGTTGTAATGTGGGCGCAGCGGGTGCTGTACAATGGACGGAGATATCGGCAAGGGAGCAGAAAGGTGATCTGATATGTTAGCTAACGAAAAGAAAATAATAATAATAAGTGTTGGGTGGACGAAACAGGGCTGCCTCGTACTCCTCGCGCTGCACTCTGGCAATGCCCGCGTCCCTTTCTGAGATCGATGTCGAAATCAGCGACGCCGAGAGTGAGGAAGATGAACTTGCTGACGACCCGGACGCGCACCGCTCTCTTGAACTCGACGACAACGACAACGACAAAACATCCGACGAGCACTCGACGGATAGTGTGCTTAGGCGCATAACCTTCGACGATAACGCCTCCGACGACTCGATGGACGGTGAGCTCGGGCGCTGCGAGTATTGCTCCCGGCCTCTAGGTCACAACACCCACGCGCCCAGTCGCGTCTTCCGCTGCCGGGAGTGCGAATCTGAACTGCAGTGTGAAAAGTGTTGCCACGCGATCCATGTCTGCAAGCGCAATCATCACTTGCAAGTAAGCTCCTATTCTACGTTTCGAAATTATTTGTAGCTGACGCACCGTAAGGAATGGGATGCGACGGTAGAATACGGCGAAAACACGTGGTTTGATACTAGATTCAAACAGACCAGTCTAGTCTCGAAGTACGCGACGCGCTGCGGCGTCTGCCAGTCCGTGGTTGCCCCCGAAGCTCGTAAGATCCCGTGGTGGGCGCTGCTGTGCGAGGAATGCGGGTGCGGCGTGATGTGCCAGCGCTGCTGCTTCAAGAAACATGAAAAGCACCCGCTGCATAGCGTGAAGGTTGTTGTTTTCCGCCTGCCACCATCGGAACGATGATTGATGCCGCATACACACAGAACTGGTCGGGGGGGTGCTGGCAGGCGACCACTCTTCGGGAGCACGGCTTCGTCTACCAGATGGGCCACGGGGGTGAAGCATGCCCGCACCCCGAGAAGTTCGTATCCTCCTTGCTGGTTATCGCAATGTCCGGCCCGGTTCGCATTAACTTGAAGTATTGTCGCTGTCCAGATAGAGAGGGAATCGCAAAGTCGAATTGGGAGCAGATTAGAGGGAACGGTTGGTTTGCTGCTACTTTGGACCATCCGGGAGTCTGTTGCACGTTTGAGGTACCAGCGGCGTCGGGAGCGCACAGACATAGATAATTGAGCGATGTGGGGGCGATGGATTCGATAAATAACATGGGCAAATAGGACTTGCCGCTAGCTCGTACACTATCTTCATTTTATTTATTTATTTATTCTTCGCGATGGGCGAGACTGGAACATACTGGATTGACCCGAACTGTCGCTATCCTTCTTCTTGGTGTCCATGGCACACCGACACTCCCGCCTCGTGGATACGGATACTGGTGTAGACGGCGAAGATCCTCAACAAGTGACTGGCGATCGTGGTATTCTCATCTCCGACGACGGTGCCCGGCGCTCTGAACAGCTACATAATATTGCGCACAAGAAGAGGCGGATTCGACTTGAGCCTAAACAGTTGGACGACAGTCTGGCCAAATGGATCCCGGTCAATGACGAAGGGGACATCTGTGGGCCGGAAGTCGACGATATCTCGGGTTTGTCAAGGGAGCCTGGTCGCCCGTCAAAGCGCAAGGGGTATGCGAGCTCTGTAAGTCAGAATGCATGTTAACGCGCACGAGTGCTGAATAGAGCCGCGAGGACGATCCCATGTCTGAATTCTCCGAGGTGCAGCAGCTTTTCTCTGACGAAATACTCCGGCGCGCGGCGTTGGGCAACTGGACCATCAAGCAGACATGTGCCCACTGTGAAAAACTGGTCGCCAATTCAGCGGACACTTTTATACCGTGCTACCGGTGCACCGACTGCGGCGAATTCCTGCAGTGCCGGGAGTGCTGCTTGGACCGCCACGCATCATTTCCTCTGCATATTCTCGAGGTATAGCCTTTTTCTCTGTTTTTGTGGCATGATGTGGTAACGGTTCGTTTGGTAGGAATGGACTGGGCGGCATTGGAAAGACACGACGCTCAGGTCGCTGGGGTTCATTTACCAGGTCGGGCACGGTGGGTTCAGGTGTAGATTTCCTGAGCCCACCGTGCGCACACTGGTGGTGATAGACAACTCCACGATCCATACAATCCGCTACAGGTTTTGCGGGTGCGCGTTATCCGACTCAGCAAACAATCTATGCCAGCTATTGTGCAACGCCTGGTATCCGGCCACGAAGACGGACCCGGATACATGCGCAACATTTAGCGTATTGGAGTTTTTCCGACTACTGAACGTCAGCGGCGACGTAAATGCGCATGATTTCATCAGCACGCTGGAGCGCAAGACCGACGCGTTAGAATCTAGCGGGATTCGCCGTGTTCCGGTAATAAATTTCTGACCTTGTCTGCAGCCATATCACTCATCAGGCTTTCCAGGATCGTTACAAGGCTTTCATGCGAATGTCTCGCCAGTACGCCTTCCTCATGCATACCAGACGGGCGGGCCGGGGACATGACCCGGCGGGGCTTGCTGCAACAAAGGCGGGTGAATGTATGGTGACCTGTTGGGCCTGTCCGTACAATGGCCGTAATCTACCCAGGGACTGGTGCGATGTGGACCCGAAGTTCAGGTAAGTGACACTGTTTAATCGCATTACTGGTTCTGAATGTAGATAGCTATCTATACAGATTAATTCTAGCCATAGACGCTAATTTCAAGTTAAAAAACCGCATTCGAACAAATGAGCACCACGACCCGTCACTGGGACCAGGGTGGGGTGCGTTCGTAGAACCGAAACGGTACCGGCAGCATCTGCGCAAGTATGTCGGCGAAAAAGATGTGAGTGATAATGATGACGCGGTGCCTGGCGCTGATGCAATTCGTCTCCAGATCAGTACTTGTATTGCTTTCGCGGCGCTGATGCAAAAGGACACGCGGAATACGGCTGGTTTCCGCGTTTCTGGGGTAGGAGGGTGTGTGTGCGCTCGACATGAGTGCATGAGGGCGAACGGACTGGGTGATCTTCAGAAGGGCGAGCGGTACGTTTGAGCTTGGCGTGTTGGGAGTTACTATGCTGATTGTGGAATCACCGCCCATAGTTACGCGAATATGGACTGGATCACCATGTCGGCGCTCAGTGGTTTTGACCTGCAAGAACTCACCCTCTCGTACGATATCGCCTGTCAGTGGGAGAAAACACTTCCAGCCCGTATGGCCAAATTACCGCCCGACATGCAACTAGACCTCGACAACATCCGATTGCAGTGCGGCCTGCCAGTCTGGCACACGGGAGCTCACGAGAAGGAGTGTGCCAACAAAAACGCCCTCAGCTTTCTAGAAGGTCTTGGGCGGAGCGACGGAGAGGGTGTTGAGCGCCTATGGTCATTCCTGAACGAGTGTTCTTACCACACGAAGGACATGGGTATCGGCAATCGGGCGGATACAATCGAAGACAAGCTGGACTCGCACAACTTCATGAAGAATTTGGGCTGTGGTGCACCTTCCAACTTCAGTGGCTACCTCATATCTGATCCAGACTGACAGTCGACATCTTGCGCCGCAAACTCGTAGTAGCGATCGCGGAGCGCGCTACTCAAGTGGCCTCATTCAAGGAGATAAACAAGACCATTGCGCCTGAGGTTAGGGTGATGTGGCAGGAGGCCATCGACAACTTCTCCCGGGATCGCTCGAGTCCAAACCCGTATCTGCTGAGTTCGAAAGGCGAGTCGTTCTCCCTTCTGTGGTGGTCGTCGCTGATATCCTCATTGGGTAGATGGCCCCACGGAAGCCGACATCCGACTGGAACTCAAGAAGAAAGAAGCGCTGGAGGCGCAGAGCGGGACTGCGCCGTTGCATGGTACAAGCGCTACGGCGTTCCTGGCCGCCGGTTTGCAATTGGAGCACGCACAGTTAGTCCTTTATGTTCATCCAACAGACTGTAGACTGACTGACTTCCCTTAGGCGCCGTATGAAGGTGGAGACCGCGAAAACCGCGTTGACAGCCGACCGCGAAAGCAACGTCAACGAGCATCGCGTCGCCTTCATGGCGAAACTTCGTCGCTTCCGCGACCTCCAGCGGGTTTACACGCCGGGCGCGATCCGGGCGATATTGGCTGAGGAGGCGCAGCGTGATGAGGACGCCCCGCCGCCAAAGGCGGAGCATATCCGCTTGTACCTGCCCTCGGCGCTGTCGGCGGACGAGCGCCTTAACGGGTGCCAGCGCGGGCTGCTGGACATGGAGGCTAGGCTCCGGGAGGCGCAATGCAGCGATGCCCTCGTCGACATTCGGGCCGCGCTTCACGCCAAAAGTCATCTCATCAGCTTCAAGAACGAAAACATAACGGGTCAGATCCAGTCCACCCGCTCGCAGACGCTGATTTCGCAGGTTGGTGCCCACGTTACTGCCTATCATCACAAGTACAGCGAGGCGCGCCGTGCATTGATCGTTTTGAAAGGAGCCGATCACGCTCCTCACTTCAAGAAGCTACGGACGACGGATCTGACGCTGGCGGCGGAGGAGAAGGAAAGCGATGCCACGTCGCGGGAGAAGTTGGGTAGGATTGGCGCGGGCAAACAAGGTCGAGCAGCGCGCAATGGGGCTTCGAAGAACAGATTTTTGTCGTGGATCTGGACGGCGCGCGGAGCACTCGATGCGCAGGAACAGGACCTACACGAGTGTGAGTTTCTCATATGTCACAGCGTCGGCCCCATTTCTGACTTGGAATAGCGCTTCGTGTGGAGTGGTCTAGGGCGAAAGCGCGGAAAACCCGGTGGGTGGAAGAGGTGGAGCTGCTGCGGGAGGAGATGCGCCGCGTGCTCCGTTACTTGGAGTGGCAGGCTGCTTTCTGGGAGAGGCTCGCAGGTGTTGCCGAGGCCAGGGGCGACGTCTCAGTGCCCACTCAGCGCGGCATGATGGCGTATGCCGCCAAGCAGGCCGAAACTCATCGCGACCTCTTCATGTTCTACAAAGGCCAGCTAAGCCTGACTGCAGCAGCGACTGTCGGCTCCGTTCTGACCCAAACCGCGGAAGATGGGCTGGCGGACCTGTTCAATGAAAGGTGCGTTCGGCTGTATTGGACTTGGGATCTGAACTGATGCGCAGCCCCAGTGTGTCAGTCAGCGTGGCGTCTGATGCTGGGGTGGCCGCCGTCGCGTCAGCTTGATGCCCTCGGAGAGTTACTCGGCATACTTCAGCGTAGAATCACATTTCCTGCAATAATTATATTGGTGTCTTGACCGTTTCGGGAACGGATGCCAGGATCTGAGCACGTGCTAAGATTGATAAGGAGATTGAAAGTGATAAGAGAAGATGCGATAATGGCAAATATCGGTTAGATGTTTAAGGGCGCGGAACTGCCCCGATTTGGACATAGAGAAAATGTGTATATTCTTCATTTGGCTCGGATGTAGGGGCCGGAAGAACCCGTAGTTAGCCCAGAGCACCGAAAATGGCAGGAAGAAGATGCCCTGCCAGGGGGTGGCTAGCTCCAGGTGTATAGATAACGGTTCCCCTGGCTGTGTCCACGCTGTTACACTAAATGCTACAGCTACTGGTGGACTTGCGCAAGTTTGCATTCCGCACCAACTCAGCCGTGGTGAGGAGACAGCAGAAATAGTTTGGCTGAGTCAGCATAACCCGTGACCTGTCCATGGAATTTCCTTCCTCCGTGCGTCGCAGGCCTTTTCGCATTTCATTACTGACATTAGACGCGTATCTCGCCGTGCATTTAGGAATCGACAAATAATTTTTTTTTGGCCCCCTCTTCTCGGCGTCGCTGTTGGGCGGTGGCACTACGGCCTCGCCTGCATGCTCCCGCACATACTTCAAAGTAAGGCCAGGCAGGTAATCTTGCCCCGGATTTCATGCGCAGGCGATGCTCCACTTTCCCGCAAACCCGTTGCACAGCCCGTTTGCGATGTCGTTCTTCACGGTGTATCGTTCTGCGAGCGTCATCATCAAGGCGACGGCGAACCAGTTCAACCGCTGCGCAGTGAATGCGATGCGTGTATGGTTTTTGCTGCACCAGACGTTCGCTGCCGCGGTGCGTTCCCCCTTTTTTTTCTTTCTCTCTCTCGCCACTAGATGCTCATTGAAGTGATGAGGACATAGGTTATTGTGGGGATGGTGGCGGGGACTCCGCCGGCCCGTCGCTCGGACTCGGTGCTGGTTCTGGCGAGAAATACGTGCCTCCCTCTATGCGTGGACCTGGGGACACGCGGACAGCCGGGCCTCCTGGCGGCGTGGGCAGCGCGCGGGATGACCTACCGACGCTGCAGGTTGCGAAAATCTCGGAAGATACGCAGGAGAGCAACCTGCGCGAGTTGTTCAGTACCTTCGGGCATGTAGCGCGGGTGTACGTTGGCCAGGACCGTGGCACAGGTGTGGGCAAGGGCTTTGCATTCGTCAGCTTCGAGGAGCGCGCGGTCGTACAGAAGGCGATGGAGGAGGTGAACGGCAAGGTACAATAATTTGATTCTCAGTGTACTGTAGAGTCGTGAGTTTCTTTCTCTTGTCTGCGTTGTCTGCGCTGGCACTGTGCTGACTGATTTGTAGAATCGCGGGATCGGTCCTACTCACCGTGTACATATATACTCACTTGCATATGGTTTTTTTTTTCCGTCCGTTATTATGCAGGCGTCGAATCTACCACAAAGTCTTTGTAAACCTGCTGCCTGCATGTCGGTCATGTGAAGTGGGGAACCATCCGCCTGAGTTTGCTTAAACCAAACAAAACTGATGTCGTCCCGCAAGTTGCCTCTCGCCCGCCATGGTTCTGCGCTGGTTTAGCTGGCTGCGTCCACGTTCGGTGCTGAGTCTTGGCCTCCCTTAATTCGTGGTTCTGCGCTGGTCCAGCTGGCTGCGGCCATGGTTGCTGAGATGGCTGGACAATTCTTGGCCCCGTTCACGGTTCTGCGCTGGTCCAGCTGGCTGCGTCCGTGTTTGGTGCTGAGATCTGGGACTCCTGGGAGACTCCGCACATTTTTTGCCCTCTGTTCACGGTTCTGCGCCGGTTCAGCTGGCTGCGTCCGTATTCGGTGCAGTGCAAAAGATCGATATCGATCGGATTGGATTGCTGGTGTGTCTAGTTTTTTCTCTGGAATTCTTAAGCTCACTGTTTTCTCCCGTTGCCCTACCTATCCCGGACTGCTCCTGCGTCAAGAGGCAGCCACCGGAAGATGCCGAGACACAGCCTCAAAGGGTAGGGTGGGTCCGGGACCCCTTATTTCACTTTTTGGAATTTATTCAGACGGCTCTGAAAACACGTTTAGAAGGGTCGAAAAAAATTTGAGTTTTTTTAGGGGTACATTTCCGTGTGGAACGGTGAAGAATGTCCATTCCGTACGACAGAAATCAACTCCCAACACTGCAGATTCGCGCAGAACGGCCTATATCAAGCCCAGATTTCAGTAGAAAATTACCTTTTCAGTCACATTTCCTGAGAAAATTACCCGATTTGGGTGTGGCTGTGCTCAGCTAATAGGGTAGGATGGGTCTGGAGGTCTTATTGCACTTTTCCGACCCTGTGTGGCAAATTTTAAGGACGGTTGCCTCTTGTCCTGCGTGCAGTTGGTTTCCTTTCCAAATGGTCGCAGCATCAACTTCAAGGCCCCGGAATTGTTTCTCAATGCCGTGAGAATACCAATCTGGAATTTGATTCAAGTCATTGTGATGGTGCTCGAAGGCACAGGTTCGGGAGGCCCTGGCTTTGCCCGACACGTTTACGCCGGACTCGATTTCGACTACGAAATCTGTTTGGTTCAGAAATCAAAGCCAAACAACTGCTTCTTCCCTTTCGGCGCCCCAGCCGACACCCCGCTGCCCGCTGCCCGCCCCACACGCACGGGCTCTCCACACACTTCCGACAATTCGCTCTCCTACAGCGACTTTGGTGCGCGCAGCACCCCCGCACCATCTTGATTCACTCGTGAGTCGTTTTTTCTTTACCCTTCCGCATGACGCCCTTGCGTCTCTCTTCTCCTGTACATGTCGATACTGACTGACAACTCATCAGCTCCTTCTCGGCCAACGACGTCATCCTCTTGGCCGCCTATGCCTCGCGCACGGAGAACCAGGACGCCATCGACGCGTCCGTTGTACAGGCCGTTGGCGACCCCACTCACGCGCGCTGCTGCTCGACTTCAAGCCGTTCAACCCCATGGACAAGCGCACGAAGATCACGTACCGCGAGGAGTCGACTGGTGGGTGATCCCTTGTACTTTTCTTCCCCGCAAATGCTAACGCTCCCTGCAGGCAAACTCAAGCGCGTCACCAAGGGCATGACTGGCAGCATCATCGAGCTCTGCTCACGCAACCGGACCGAGGAGCTCGAGGCCAAGCTGGAGTAGGACGTTGCGGGCTACGCCACGTGTTGGCTGCGTGCACTCGCGGTTGCGTATGAGATCAGTCTCGAATCCCTGTTTCAATCCGAATTGTCGTGTTTTCTGGCCCAAAAGCGCGTTTTGTGCGTATTTAATTACAACCGGCCATTACACCTGCTCACTCTCTCATCCAGATCGCATCTTGAGCTTTCAACTCGTCGAGCTCGACGTGGGCGCCATCGTTGCTCGAAAAGGAAGTCGCCATCACGGCGATCAAATCTTCTTCTCCTTCCACTACCAACGCCTTCCGGACCACGACGACCAGATGTGCTCGAGCAGGACACTCTCCAACGGCCGAATCCACTGCTGGGGATCTCGACAGTCCAACACTTGACCAACCTCGGTCCGTTTTGGTACGAAGATCCACGGTGTCTAGATTTTCCGTTTTGCAGGTGCGTGGGCATCTCTTCGTCCACCTCCCAATCCAACTCCAACTCCGCCTCGTCCCACTCTTCTTCCTCCACTCCAGCGGGCGCGCCTCCCGTACTGGTGTGTGCGTTAGCAGCCGCACTCGTGCGTGCATACCCCCGCCTGCAACGCCGCCCCTGCCACCGTCGCCGCTGGCAACACATTCCAGCCCTCCGCGTGACGCGAGAGAAGAAGGTCGACACGAGATGCCTGTGTGCGCATGCGTGGTGCAACGCCGTCTCGCGGTGGGCCGATCCCCGAACGTTCTGTCAATCGGCGCGCAGTGGTCCGGCAAGAAGCGAGGCCAGGTCCGGATCGCGGTTTCCGCGGCAAGATGGAGGGCCTGGCAGTTCTCGGGGCGCTGATTTTGAGGAGAGTCAAGGCAGTTCTTTGAGGCACCCCGAGTCCGCAGCTTCGTGACGAAGGCCGTGAGCCGTTGTATAGAGTGCGGCGGGGAGGACAAGATTTTCCAGGATGAAGGATGGTTCGAGTTGCAGCCAGCGACCAACGGAGTGATAATATCTTGTGCCGCGTGCGCAAGGCTTGAGGTAACCCGCGGAGTCTAGTTTCAGCCGAATCATTTCACTAAGTAAATGTTGACTATGCACATTCTACCGATCTGTTTCTATAAACTACGGGTCGCTTTGATCGAAAGCATCTGGGCTCGATGTGCATCGTAATAACCAACGACCTTGTATTGCAAGATCCGCTACGATGCGTTCCCGATTTCTCCGACATATTTCCTCTCGAGGTGCGATCACATCTTCTGCATCGACTGCTAGTTGGACTCGGGGTCTCATTCTTGACACTCCATGTGCGTGCCCCAGTATCTCTCCCCCCCATTGATGCGTGCCAATTTAAATACACGAGCGACATTTTATGTCGGAGATGTACGCCCGCCAGCCACTCTCAAGTTCCTGGGTTTTAATGAATTCCCACAAGTCCTGCATTTTTGCGGGATTCAATTCTTCAACTCCTTAACGCATCTGTTCAAAACACAAAATTGTGAGGGTCAAACTTGGTTGCCTATTAATCAGGTAACTTGTTTCTGAGATGCTTTTAGGATCAAGTCGGAAAAATGAGGTGGGTCAGTCGGTTCGGCAAACATTTGCATCCCAGGTATCGACTCTTCCATCCGAGTCGAGGGCTGCTGTCGATTTTGCTACTTCCAGCAAGTGACTCCGAAGAAGTACATGCATATAGTGGGCACAACAGAGGAAAATACACCGTTGGTGTGCCGGCCTCGCCCCATAGAAGAGGAAAAGTTTGCTCAGAGCCTTGTGCCAAGAGGTATGATGTACCATAGTCCACTTTTTTAATTCAATTGACTCCCGGAAGGTCCTCAACGCTCCTAGCGTTGCCGTGCACCAGACGGCGCCCGCGAAGTTCGACAAAAAAAACGATGCGGACCTATGCGGACACTTCCATTTATGAAGATCAAGATCAAAAACTATTTTCAAGAAGGTTAGTTTTACCGAAACATTTCCGAACTCGTCCGAGATGGCTGTGCTCGGACGAGTTCAGCACGCACGTTCGGAATTTTGGACCGGTCCTCGGCGCTCTCAACGGAATTGGTCTATGCTATGTATCCCGCTGTCCCTGCCTGATGCGTGGTGCGCCTCCCTAGTATTTTTCTCAAGGTGGGGTAAATCTTTTTCTTCAAGATCGAGCCAAAGTCTTGGTGAGATTTTGTTTTTCCTTTCACCCTTTACTCACTCTTCCCCATTCACCAGATCCTGCGCTCGTCCGGGCCCAGCACAATACCTGTCAAACAAACCACTCGAATGCCCTCGAATGCCCTCGACTTCAAAGTCAGCTCTCCTCCCTTGACCATATACCCTCACTAACCTTCAACAGTTACTCGCTTGCTTTGTTCCTTTTGGTGGGAGTGATACTTTCTTTCTTTTTTTGAAACCCTAGTTCCGGCATTTGGCTTCCGAGAGGATACAGCGTTGTTTTTAGCTCTGCAACTCTGTAAGTGCGTTTCCTTCAATGTGCATCCAGGACTTCTAGGCTAATGTTACGTTCGACTTTTGAGGCCCTCTTGCATGTTGTATTGTTTCCTGTGACTATTCACCCAATTAGCCGGGGTCTCCTTATTCCATCTCGCAGATCTCACCCTCGCAAGTCCATGGCGTGGAGAGCCGGCGAGCTGATTTTTTTTTCATATCATTTGGATCCAGGTGATCTCTTTTTTTTTTTTGGACCTACTCGCCACGGACTAACTGTAGAAATTCGGAGGCAGCTTGGTCTTGAGGAGCGGATTCCTCACAGGTACAGGTAAGTGTTCCGACGCTAAACGAAATACTTTATTGATTAAGGTGTCCGCCTAACAGGTTATGTACTGCCGTGCGCTGAATGCCGCTATTCTATCAAGCCAGAAACGAAATGCGACTTGACTTGTTCTCGAACTTAATCTGTGCTGTAGCTCCCGCGCCCGGCGCCATGGTGAGCATCCCTTCTATCTAATCCTACCTTGGATCTCTCTTGGTTAAATTATTGTCGGCTGACCGGCTCTACGAGGATTATAGCATTTATTTGGACTCCCCCGGTGCGTCCCAATTCGAGTCCTTTTCGAGTATGCTGACTTCAGAATGCAGGTGCACCAAACGTGGACACCGAATCGAGAGAGGCCGAGGGCAAGCCCGACATCCGCCGCTGCATATCTTCGTGCTCAGATTCGCTGGTATAGGAGCTACATGTGAGTTGCCTTGACCACGCCTCGCTCACGACTCACTCATGTCCGACGCAATCTTAGCACGCAAGTAACCGACATGAATTCTTCTCCCTTTTTCAAGACTAGAATCACGCTTGTTCTCCCTTTCTGCAAATCCCTGCCAGACACCAGCACGCTCAGATGCAAATTGCACGATGTTGATGTGAGTTTTCGCGAGTTGATGCAAAAGGCTGCACACCGGTGAATCTGCTGATCTCATGTGCCGATATGCTCTGTCATTGAACCTTGTTTTTGTAAGTGCGCTGCTACCTCGACCGAGGCGCAGTGCTTCTTATAAGGTGAGAGCGCGGCTTCTCAATTTGAATGGTCTGTGTGAGCCGGTCATACTCGAGCTCATACGTCCATGTTGTGTCGTCCGAGTCTGACGGACTTTAAGAGGCATATTTGAGGATTGTTGTTGTTGTCGGAAATGTTGGGAAGTGTGGATCAGGGAAATCAAATCATTGAACACAAGAAAGGTGGACATTCTTTTGCGAGAGGTTGCGAGTAATACGAGCTGATGCGAATCGGGAATCAAAGTTCTGTTTGGTTGCGTAAACAAAACGACCATCTATCTGCCGCCTCGTCGACGCTGAAGCTGCTCAAGCCTGAGGTGCGTCTCTCCTTGTTTTCACCTATTATTTATCTATTTATTTTATTCTAGTCCCGGATCCTCGGGGTGCCCTACTCGGTGATGACACCAACGAGGCTCTCATAGTGCAGGCGCTGGAAGATGCGCGCCATGCTCCCGCCGTCAACGCCAACACGCTGAAAGGCCAAGTAATGAGGATAATCGGACAAAAGAGGTGACCAAAGGCACGATGCGGCGGGGAGCGGAGTCTTGGGGCGTTCAGGGCGCTTGTTATATACCGAGCCGGAGATGAAGGAGAAGTGCGGACGGAGGTGCCGGAGGTCCGGCAAGGGCCGGAGGTACCGGAGGTCCGATGGAGGGTCCGGGCTGTATACGAGTGATCGCAACACACAGGGGGGTAAAGGGTGAGCGACTACCTTGACCGGCAGGTAGTCCGGTATAGAGGACGACGACGGAGGTACCGGAGGAGGACGAGGAGTGCAAGGGCGACTCAGTGCGAGGAGTTAGAGCCAAGCAACGTTAATTATCAATCTGAAGTACAAGACGTATTAAAGTGATATATATACTAAGTAGCTAATTGTATTCCATAATAGGAAGGAGGGTGGTTCTAAACAATAGAGCGTGTTGGAGGAAGTGATGACAAGTCCTAAGACAATAAGGAAGAAGATGAGAAGACGGATAAACGGGAAACGCTCAGTAA
>JARKIA010000467.1:0-79114 GCA_029289565.1 Mycena galericulata
TTTCGGCCGATTCAAGCCAATTCAAGTGCAATCAAGTAATCTGTCGAAAGTCTGATGTTTGCGAGAGCGGATTATCATTATTGAAGAAGGATTGGAAGGTTTCCCTGTATTGGTCCCGGGAAGGGAGCCGACTGTAGGCGGCTATAAGCCCTAATAACCACTGTAACACCTTATAGCGCTTATAACCTCCTTAAGGGGTTATAAGCCAGGATAAGGGCTTTCTGAACTCTATAGACCCCCGAAAAACCTTATATACTTATCCTGGCTTATAGTTTCTTATAAGAACCTATCAGCCAGATCGGACTTTTGCGACAAATGAATATTAATCAGCAGGGAGAACCCCGGGCTATAGCTAAAGGACGCGGTGGGGAAGTTTGAGATCGGTATGTAAAGGTCGAACAAACTTTGATGAAGGTTTACAGGAAGGCTATACGGGCGGAATGCTCTGATCCCGTGTGAAAAACGCGCGCATTTCATCGCTGAGGGGTGCACGATCTGAGCGGGGTATGTATGGCGGTAGTGGATGAACCCGTTTGAGCATCCTCTTCACCTGCCTGAAGCGCTGCCGTAGCTTGTCGTCCCAGGGAATACGTATGCCCGGTTGGCGGAGGTGCCACTTGCCTAAACCGCTGCAGAGATCATCGAACTTGTGAATGACCTCGCCAATCGTCGGCCGCATGGCGGGATCCTTCAGGGTCATGTCATCGATGAGCGGTAAAAGAAAACGTAGTGGTGGGTGAAGTATAGGCTCCTTCAAGGAAGTTAGAATCTTGGGTGAAGTCATAGGAAGATTATTGACCCAACCGGCGTGAAAAGGAGGCAAAACGTATAGGAATCGCGCTTTCAAGAGATTTCCGAGAAAATAGATGTCGGTAGGAAATGGATTGCATGCGGTGTTGTCGTGTTCTGGTGGAGATTTGTCACCCCCAAGGATGACATCTTCCAAAGGCGGTCCATTGGCGGGATCGTAGCGTCGCGAGAGACCGAAATCAATGAGGTAGTAGCGCAGCCAGCATTCAGTACGAGTGATGGTACGTGCAGACCACTCATACGAAGGTTCTTTCCGGGGGTGGACGGGATGGAACCCGTCCGGATAAATATCTTTGGGGTCTTGAACAATATTCAGGAAGCCGCAATCCCTGCCGGATACATCAGATCGAGAACGAAGATTAGATGTGACACGTACCGGTGGGCAATAAAATTATCGTGCAGATATTCTATACCCTGTACGACCGTCAGGAGTAGCAGGAAAGAAGGAAGAAGGATATTAGCCTCGAATATCTGTCTGATACAGTCCACGACCTCCCCAACCGTATCGAATCTGGGCTCGTCAAATCTTACGCAGAGAGGCATAACAATAAGCTGTTTATCGGTATCGAACGGGTCACGCAAAACCTCTAGTATTGGGACACTGTGATTCCGCGGGTTGTTTAAATGTGGCGGGGACGACAACAGCCCCGCTATTTCCACCTCGTGTGGGTGAATACTTGTTGAAATGGACTTGAGCATGACCTGAATTCCATCTGAGACACGTCGTGCATCCATTATAGTACGATGCTAGAAATACTCAGAAACGGATCGGAACCTTGTCAATATTCGTACCGTATGTGTCGCCTCATATTCACGGAGAGCATGCGCGCTAAGTCCGGGCAATTCATTTGCTGCAAAATCTGGGTGAAATTTAGGACGGAGGCGGTAGCCAACATTCTCGAGGAAGCCTCGACGTTGGAACCAGTACTCTTCGTAGGTCACTGGGTTCATCGAGCAGGAAGACTGTAGGGGAAGGAACGTCGCCACGTGTTTTTTGTTTGGTAGTGCTGTCTATTTGTTTGGTAGTATTCTAAAGACGATGCCGTTTTGCCGTTCCGAGCTTGCGTCGAGCCACACCCATCCAACGTGGTCGCAACTTGAGCCCAACCGTCATGCACCCCTCAGAGAAGGCCCTTGGCACTCTCCCCCTCCTTAACTCAACCTTGGAATATGTCAAGGCGACCGGGCCCGGGCCCCGGGGGCGAGTGGCTTCCTGACAACCTTGAAGCGATGGACGCTCGAGTATCCGAGTACTCAAGATCTCCAGGCCTGTGGTATATTACTTGTGCTGAAAATCTGTTGTACAGCCTCACAACAAGACTTCGGGCTCTTGGCGATGATATCCGCAAGAATCCCATCCGCGCCGTGGTTGCAGGCAAGAAGTTGCAAGAACGAGCGGACGAGCTGATGACGAAGGCGGTTGAAGCAGATGAGAAGGCGAGGGTACCTTTCTGTGCTTATTTCTCAATATTTTATTTTACAAAACTGCGGCGTAGGCATCGTCCGCCGAGGTCGGACGGCGCAGGGAGCAGCAGGCAGCCTGGGGGGCTATGGTTGATTTTGTGCCCCGCGAACCTCTTCCACGTACATTATTTCTACATTAATTTTTCTTCTCCTTCTGACCATTTTTCGCTCACTTAGCACCACCCCTTGGGTGACCCAAGGCTAAGCCTGAGCCCCGAGCCCCGAGAGACAAGTGGATTCGTGCCAGGGAGAACTCCTTCTGGTGGAAAGAACGTCGCGACTGGACTGAGCAGGCCGGGCGACGTACCAGAGAATAGAAGGCCCGTGGACTCGGGCAGCTCGCAGCTCGCGGGTCGAGGCGAGAAGGTGACAGTCGGAGACAACGCCGATTTGATTGCCGGACCCCGTTAATGGAGGTCGCAGCCAAATGCTGCCACACAGCGCGTCACTTTCCCTCATTCTCTCATCTCCGACTTCTTCGACTCTATAACTACCTACGCGGCAGCGGCTTCTCAACGCGAATCCTTGCGCCAGAATGAATCAAGCTGCCCTGGCACTCGTCGGGAAGAAGTCGAGCAAGTCTTCGAGTCATCCGGGTCGTCTTCCAACTTCTTCGCCAAGGCCGGGCCTGGCTTCACTGGGCCTGCTTTTCAGTTGTATCTCCGTATTCAACCTGCATTTTAATGTACTTCTTCTACCTAATCCGCAAGAACGTGGCAGTACCGGGCTCCTTCGATGCCGAGCACGAACAAGGCCTGCCACCTCCTTTTGGGCGCCGGCATGCTTGTACACTCTAATCGGCGGCGCGATATGGATATGTCGTGCCTTCTGTTGGCCGCACCCCCTTTCGCATTCGGGTTATAGGTCCACCTCACTGTTCTGCATGTTTTGCGGGTCGCCATGCTCTTCCCGCAATTAATCCATCTTCTCCCCGTCGCCAACCCCTGTTTGACTCCTTGTGTTATGGTATCTACTCGACGGTTTTCTCGTCAAAGATTTCCCACGATATAGGAGTGAGTTTTCAGTGGTGCTTGAAATTAACTCTCTGCGCGCGATCCGGGCATCTCGTTATTCCGTCACGAAATATCTACATCGCGAGTGGTTTTTGCAACCTGCGGCGTGTGCCTTCTCCCGAAATCGGTCCCTGCCCTTCGTCCTTCTGCCCGCCTGCCTCAGCGCGATTCTCGAGACGATTCCGAAATCCTCGAACAACACTCATGGTCGGGACGCGCACTCCACCACCGGGGTGTACCTCTGACCCCTCGTTCCGAAGCCGGGTCGATCCAGCTCGCCATTGCGATTATGGGGAATACATACACGCTCGACGGCTTCGTGGGGCCAGTCCCAACCCCCAATTTCCCTTTCCCATTCTCCCTTCGAACTGGGGTACTTCACTAATTGATCAATCCTACCCGTACAGATCTTTGTCACCCTCGATGCCCGTACTGCTAAAGTTCCTGTCTGGCGTAGGATTTGAGACCGTTCCTCCCGCCGAACAAGGTCATCAAGAATATATCGATCTTGTGGGGGCCGGACCCTGCTGTTCCAGTGCGTCTCTGCCATTTTCGGTCTTGTACCTCTCGCGATACCTCTGCACGGTGTGCGTCCTTCCGTGCGTTTGTCTCTAACTCGAAATCAATCATCGAAAAATTCATCTATAGCGCAGGGAGTAGCAACTACAATCAAATCGATTCGCCGAGCAGCGAAATCGTGAACACCGGGACTGCTGCTGCCGGTAAGAATGCTGCTTTTCGACTCGTCACAGACAACACATTGTGCGTCTGTCTGTCTCTCTTCCTGTCTCTTATTGAACTCAACAATTCGCGTATGGCTGACGCTGACGCTCTGTAGGGTTCTTTCACTCCCATGATGAGTTTGGTTTGAACTCGTACGTCCTCGTTTCGTTCCTCCGTCCTCAAAGTAATCTTGAAAGTTCTTACCCTCTCTTTCTTTCAGCGGCATCGCAGTCGTTGGCGGAGAATTCGTGCGATAGCCATACGGAGGCGATTCCCTGTGCGATTCTCAATATATCCTCTCAGTGTCTAATCCAAAAGCTGATTTATAATTTAGATTTAACTTTACCTGCAATACGGCACACTGAGCCGGACGCAGACGCAGGTAGCCTCGGCTTATCGTCATGGCTCATCTCGGAGTTTTTTCGTAATCTGCATTGGGCGCTCATCTCGTCATTCATTACCCATAAAAACGGAACGACGAAAAACCCACCTTATCTCCAACGGTGCCCGCGCGGTACGAGCACCACATCTACGCGTAGAACGTCGTAGGCCACGCGCGCTGCTCCGGGTGCGGGTGCGGTGGGTTTTCTCGTGTGCACAGAGCATGCCAGCAGCGCAGCAGGATTCGAATCCGAGTGGCTACGCATGCCGCATGCTAGTGGGAGTGATGGTCATGCGCACCCGCCTGCGCGCAATTCCTTCACGCGCGAGTCCTCGCCCGGTCCAAGGAATCGTCCCCCGCTGGGGCGCCGAGGATGAGGACGTGAAGGTGTAGTTTTAGGTGGCGTACGACGACGCGGCGATCGAACGCGGCACCCGACTTCATCCTCAGCCGTCGATTTCAGATCTTCTTAGCACTACGGAAAAACTCGTTCACCTTTTCTCTCAGGCCTTGTTCTCGTACAATTATCTTTTGAGTACTATTCGCGGTGAACCTGTTATCGGGTGGAATGGAATCCTCGGGCCCGGTTCCGCGGTGTACCTGTTTTTGGGGGCGCCCTAGAGGATCTCTCGTTGCCCATAAGGTGTGGAAAAAACAGGGCAAGTTTGCGGCTACAGGGTGATTCATTGCAGACTATCCAGCTATATCAAAGTCTAAATCTCTTTACATGGAATAAAAAAGTCAATGATTAGGTACTGTAGGTTGCTGTGTCATGACTCACGCTTAATCCGGGAATTCCGGCCCGGCTTGATGACACCTTCTGCGTTTCTCCTTGGCATTGTCTTCACAAGTCATTTTGTGGATACTGGTCTGGTCCGGTCTTATCCCCGTAAACACGCTGCACCTCTCGTCTCACTCTTATGCTACGGTCTAGGTGGATCTCGAGACCGGCAAGGATGATCTTCTTATGATCACCCGTGCTCTTGATTCATACCATGACAACCCCTTCCATAATGTCACTCTGTCTGTCTCGGACGCAGTTGCCAGTGTGACTATGTTGCCCGGGCAACACACCTTCCTCATGCTTCATTGGACAAAACAATACTCTCTCATCTTGACTTGCAACTCAGTATGTCATCTCAAGGCAATTAATGACTTCTTACTAAACCATCAACCAGGATCCCTCCAGTGCGGCTTCCGTCGTCTTCCTCGTCCCGCGGCACATAGTCCTCAAGACGGAGTCCAGGGAAGGAGGCGCTCAAATCCACATCATCTCCAGTGAGGTATTTGACACCTACTTCGCACCTGCCATCGGAGTCGACGGTGTTGGCGAACATGCTAAGGTCTCTGCCAACAACCTTCCGAAGCTGGGTACAATGAGCGGCCCGCACATCTGGGAATGTGTCCACAAGATATCTCTTCATGCGTGCGCTCTCCATCACGACACCTATCGACTATGGGTTCATGGTTCGACGTACGACGTAGCCGGTGGGTCATCGTCCGAGAATGTCGTGTCGCGCTACGATCTTTTGCTGCATCCGGGACGGCTTCCCCAGTGGCATCATCGGGCTTCCCACTCGGTTCCCGAGACATTATACCACGGCTTCACATACACTGGCCACTCCCTGTATCGTGAGTGGAGTGGCATGCACCAAACGCACCAAATCATTGCACCTACCTCTACCTCTACTTCTTTCCTCGACGGTGGACAGCTTGATCTTAGTGTATACATCGACGTGTCGCCTTACTCTGGGGCGATAACTTTCTCGACCAGCACATCAATTTTCATTCGATATTTCAAGTAGGGTTTGGCTCAGAATATACTTAAGAGTCACCCTCGGACACGGCGCTTTAAGTGATATTGCTCTTCTCTTCGGGACAAGATAATGCACAGTTTTCGCTCACTGTCGGGTCTTTTGTACGATTCTCCGTGATATCATACTGGCTGTCTTTTTTTGCAAATTTTCGTGATCCGTATCTTGCCATATGAGAAAGAGCTTGTACACTCAGTCGTAGATCCCCGACCTAGTTCAAGTTATGCGGGAAAATTCTGCATTCTTGAATTGTGTAAGAGCTGTCAAACATTGGGTGTGGTTTCCCATTTCTCATGTGTCCTCCTGCGATCTCGTGTTGTTCGCGTGCTACTTACACTTTTGATTGGGGTCGCAAGCTCCCCCAATTCTGTGGGTGATCCGGAAAAGCAGATGGCTGTGCTAGTTCTGACTTTTTGATGGTCCCTCCGTGCGACTTTGATGGTCGCCCCGTGGGAACATCACTGTCTCTGAGTCGAACTCGAAGAAAACTCTCGTGCTTCCGATATCTATCAGTGCCTTTTTACTTTACTTTTCCGTGCATGTCTTGCTTGCCATTTCAGTGCTCTGCGCAGTTTACTATAGCTCTAAATGATTTATATGATTTAAAAATGTCGATCCGGGGGATTGAAGCATCTGGAAAACGGTTTTTGTCTGATAGACGGCTGCCCACGTGGTAGACGTGGCCGTGCGTCGGTAGACACCGGTAGGCCGGAATTCTCGGCATAGAGTCTCATAGACTTCGTCCATCTACCATAGAGGCTCGGGGCCTACTGGAGTCCTTGCCCTCTCCCTCGTATCTGGTAGACCTCGGCACCCCACGTGTATTGTTGATGATGGAAGCACCGCAGCCGCCACTTATATATCGGACTTCATCAAAATGCCCACTGCCCTCTTTTTCCCTCCCACTTCCATCTTCTCTGACGACCCTCGGCCCCACATCCTCAAACTTCAAGTGTCAAGGTTTCAAGGCTTCAAGCTTTAAGGCTTCAAGGTCTCAAGCTCTTGGCAATCAAGTACTCGCGCGCCCAGCGCCGCGTGCCAGCCACCATCAATATTGCTTCAAGGTCTCAAGCTCTCGCCACTCAAGTACTCGCTTGCGCAGCGTCGCGTGCCAGCCTCGTCAATATTGGCTTCAAGGTGTCAAGCTCTCGGCCCTCATACTGTATACTCGCGCGCGCGGCGCCGCGTTACAGCGACCTCATCGCATACATCAATGCTCTTCTTTGTGTCGCTCTCGTCTCGGGATTCCCTTCTCCGAGGATCGCTCTCACATGCCTTTACAGTGCGCTCCGTCCTCACCTGCCTTCTCATTTTCCCTTCAAGCCCTCACTAGTAGCTTGATATACTGAGTACATAGTCACGATAATATATTATCTTTTCCCATCATATGTGCCTGATATATATTCAGCTGAAATGGGCCGACCAACATCTGATATGCGTCGCATTTGCACGTGAAGGTCGTTTCCATGCGGATACGCGAGGTCTACGGAGGTCAGATCAGGTCTATGGTAGATGTCCGTAGCCTTTCGTCGTCTATCATAGAAGGGGGGGGAGACTATCGTTCTACGGCTCTATAGGAGCCTATCCTGACCTACCCAGCCACTGGGTGTTTTCCAGATTTGAACTCGCGCACAGACAACGCACAGCCTAGACGTGCACTGTAGTAGGAATTGAAACCGAGTAGTTTTATGTAATCCACAGATATCTTTCCGTGCTTCTTCCTCTCGAGTCTCACAGTTGTTTACGACTCTGAGAGCCTCTCTGGCTTGTCTACTCCAAGATCTGTTCCCTGTCTTGATCTGTTAGAATAGCCTCAACTGTGTGAAGTCCAAGGCAATTATTTGCCGGACCTCTCTCACAAAGCGGTGTCCAGTGCTTAAGTTTTTAACTACACCAATTTTTGTACTTCCACCTGCATTTCAGAAAAGGGGTGCTTAAATAGTGTCAATAAGCTTTGGGAAGAGATTCCTTTGGCACTGTCTTGCGGCAATATTTCTTCAGTGAAATACTTAAAAAATATTTCAAGGGGCAATACGGGCTCATCTCGTCTGCGCTTCTGTTGAAGGATTTTTTCCTCAGGGCTGTCTTTTGTGGCAATCTCGAGAGTCAAGACACTGGATGGTATCACTTTTCGGAGTCCTTTTGCATAGAGCCGATTGAAGAGGCCAACTATCACAGATCCAATGAGGATACTGGGGGTGGACACACAGCGAAGGATTCAGCTGGGATTCACATACCTCAGTCAGTATGTATTCGAGAATTAGTTTGTAGTAGTATAAATTGAGTTCTGAATTTTCTTTGAAACCCTCAAACTGAGATTTAGGCGAGCTCCCCCATTCTGTAGCCGGGCACCGGCATACCAAACATATTTTATGTCTCCCATCAACAAGTTCGAACTGCTTTCCAGCTCCGTGTTCTCTCACAGCTCCTCGTTGGTCCCGCTTCTATCATCGTGCAGAAGATTATCAAGGCTGATGCTCTTCCCAGCCAATTTTCAGTGTGTGCGCCTGGCATCTCGCTCTACGTACACCGCGAGTGGCTCGCGTCTATCTGCCTTCAGCTCAATTCAAAATCGCGGACTAACTTTCACGAACTGGCTTCACTCTCCAGCAACGAGCCATGCAGCACGTTTGACCAAGCCCCGTCACCTCGCGGGACTGTACTTCAACCCATACCTTGCCTTCTTTGAAAGAATCACAAAAGAACGAGGCATTATTCGCTTCTGCAGCATTCCTCAGCCCTGGCGTTTCCTTCCACATGGACTCACGGTCCGCAGCGTGATAGATTCTGAATTTTGGGAGATATTTGCAAGGGTGGTTGGAAGTCAGAAATGTATGGATGAAGAACGGAAGAGAGTAACCATAAGATGATATTAGAACGGTGTGGTTAGTGGTGAGAAACAGGTCCAGACAGTTAGTAGGAAATACTCACCCCACTCAAATATTTGCTGCGCAATGAATGTAAGAGGTAAAATCGGATATTACATCAAATCGCTGGAGTGCGGCCGTGCCTTGATGACAGAGAGAGAGCTTGGTGGATGCGAGTTATTGGGAGATACCGGAAGCTATTTGCCCTTGGACGTGGAAAAATGGAGAGCGGAACAGAGGAGATTGTGTGCAGAGAGAACCATTTGTATGTACTACGCGGCATCCATGGAAGCATTATCCAGACGATTCACTTCCTGGGCGGATACGTGTGTAGCCGCTTTAGTTGGCCACATACAACGCACATAGGAGAGTAACCTGGGACTCCCCGCAGCTGAATTTTCGAAATGAAAGGAGTAGCACACAATGACCATTTAGAACCGTAGTCGGCGGAGGCCTGCACAGACGTCCGAAAACAGTTGAGCATTCATTAAGGTAGGGCTCATGGACTCCATGCATACATCACGTGATGTGACCGCTGCCAAAATCTTGGCCATCAATCTTTTTGCACCAACTTTTGAGCTCAATGCCACAGTCCGTCCGGACCAAATCAAAAATCGGGGACCAGGGAAAGATCCGAAAGCTATTTCTGCTCGATCCTGTGCAGCTGGATTTCTCATTTTGGCTTATACCAAAGGAGCATTAAGATTTTGGTAGAAAGTCACACAAAACACGTGATGTATGCATGGAGTCCATGAGCCCTAAGGTAGCGGACAGGCATTTACGGTTACCCCACGTGACGCACCTTTTTGGGAAATTTCGAGAGTCTTTTCATGAATCCTCTGTTCCTCGAGGGTAAATAGAAATTCTGCTTCAACAGTTCTGTTTAAGTATAGCATAGGAGTATTCAAAAATATTTTGATGAGTTTTCGCTGAGAAATGAAGGACTAGTTCCGACATCAACCAGTTGACATAAATATGGGAACTAGTCCCCCATTTCTTTGCTAAAACTCCTCGAAATATTTGTGAGAGGTCTTGGCATACATTCACACAGGTCTGTTGAGCCGGATTTCCCATTTTCACTTTGAAAACACTTGAATTGCAGATAATCGCCCGAAAAGGTGCGTCACGTGGGGTAACCGTAAATGTCTGTCCGCTACCTTACCTTAGAACATAAGGAGGAAGCACCAATAAAACATCAGTACAAGGGACAGCGGCCGAAACGACTTGCTTTGGCTGAATAATCGCGGGAGACAAGAACTAGATACCAGTCTTGACAGTCGGGGCAATATATGCTTTGGCTGCGAGGGAAAGAGATGTGGCATTACTGAGCGGGAACGGAGATTGGTAGGAACAGTAAGGAGACGCCAAGCAGAATAATGGATTCGCAACAAGGAAATCGGATCCAGAGAGGCAGAGTGGTTGCGGATATGGATGAAAAGGAAGACGGGGATGGCCGATGTGAGGTCCCGGACCCACGTATGCTCTGATATGTATAAACATGCCATGAACGAGCCCGGTGTCGGCTGGAAAGTCAGTGAAGGAACTGGATGAATAAATGTAGCAATGCGCTCGAAAGAGGTTCCCAGGTATGCACCTTATGCAGCCAGCGGGGCCGACATGGCGGCAACGAGCAGTCAGAGCGTTGCAATTTGTGCATTCCAAGCGCGGGTTGGAGGAATACCGGCCTTGGGAAGCGGCGTTTCTGGGGCAGTACCAGTTGGGGATCAGGGCCGCCGCCCGATGCGGACGGGACGGATGTGGCGATACCGATGCCCAACGCTATTTTTTTTGCATCGGTATGCGCGAAATGCGCGACATGCGAACCCGCTGACGACGGGAGAGGTGGGGACGTGCAGTTATAAAGGAATTGAGTGAACATGTGTAGCTAACGTACTTTGAAAGATGAGACGTCAGTGCTTAACCAACGTCCTAGGTATACCCCTCGAAGGAATGCAGCCGAAGCGATGGAGATAGTTGACTAACTGTGATTGGCGCTACGAATTTCGTCGATTGACGAGTGGGAGGGAAAGGAAGAGGCTGTATTGGTGGAGGCACTGGAGGGAGAATTGTGCAAAGAGGTGTGTCTTGCGCCGGAGTGGCGCTGCCCGAATGAAGGACGCGGCGCTCAGGGCGATCGACATCGCATTCACAAGGATCTAGAAAACCCAGGTCATGTCATTCGAGTGGGGAATCGGAATTAAATGAGGATGTGCAGGGATATGTGCTGTGCGAATTGTCTGGGAAGTATGCGCACAGGTAACACGATACATCCTCGCCCATCCGCAGAATGCGGCAAACAGCAGTGGCAGCTGCGGTGGTTCAGCACAGAAGGGGTGTGGAGTAAGGAGGGATACGAGCCGCGGGGACGCACCGTAGACCTATCTGCTATCTCTCTTGCCAACTTCTCGTTACCTTTCTGGAGAGCCGAGTCGAGTCGGAGTGGTGCGGGTCATCGATCTAAGACTCCGTCGGCGTCTGGGTCTGGGCTGGCAGGTAACGAGCCCACGGAGCAGGTGAAGGACGCGACGGAGAAACAGGAAAAGGCATGCGGGGATAGGCGCCGCAATCACCGGAACGTAAGCGAGGCGGGGATCAATTCAGATCCCGATCCGAACGTCTCCCTTAACGATCTAAGGTTCGGAGGATAAGCCAGGAGATGAGAGTCGATGAAGAGACGAGGATGCGTATTCGCTTGGAACGGTTATTGTGAAGCCGAGTGACAAGTGATCGGGCCGACGGATCATTGATCGGTGTGCGTGTTTCCTTCCTCCGACACTTGCTTTAAAACCTGGACATCACATTCACGCTGCGGCACCCCACTCACATTAGGGCTTCAAACAACTAGCAATGCCCACCAACAAGGGCCTCTACGCAACCAGCATGCCTCCTTCATTACACCGCCCAGCCGCCAGCGCCCAAGCAGCGCCGCCGAGCACATGTGACATGACGGCCTGACGAAGCTCCGACACTGCAGATACGCCACCCGCCTTCGCCGCCCCTGACGTCCAATCTGGCTAGTTGCTTTCGAATTCTGGTGGGATAGCATCATCGCCCATCTATGGGAAGGAACACCCCATTGATGTATGGGCGATATACTGTGCAAAAATTAGCCAAATTTTGCAGGGTTTTTGATTACAACTTACATCTGCATGGGTGATCTTGGGTGACAACTTGAAAAAAGCTTGCAACCTCACTTTCCATGCAACTTCTTGAAACGGCTTACAACTCTGTAAGTGGTTCACATCTCCGGTCGAGTTCGGGTTGATTGCCGAGACTTGCGCATCAAACCCAGATCAGCGGGCCGGGATCAATTTCAACTCTGTCGGCCACTTTGCAGTTCTGTTTTTCCGTAGGCTCCTCGGATGTAGTATTTATAACCTAGATCAGTTCATAAAAGTGTTTGAAACACATTAGAAGTTGGATATGTTACAAAAAGATCAAAATGGCTGCAATTTGACCTCACGAACCAATGACTTTGCACAATGCTTTAGGAGTTTTTTGATTCGTATTTGCCCCACAAAAATGAGATGAATGATCCTTGAAATTGGAGTTCTCCAGCTTTCCCATAGTTCCTGCTGTCTGAGGAGCGAATACCACGAAAGATCCTGTTTCGGATCCTGGCGGCATGTTCGGATCACCGTTCTGATCAATACTATCAGTTGCGCTGCCATTAAGATGATGTCGAGTCGAAAGATTTTTACAGCTATTTGCGGAACATAAGGCGCGGCCGATTTTTTTTCCTTTTTGGTAACTTTTTGATCGTTTTCACTAATGCCCCTCTAACGTGCTCAGTTTTTATTCGACTTCCATGGGACCAAGCCCAATCGATTCGCATTGAAAATCCGCAGTGCTTGGTGTCTTCAGATTTTATTTATATTCATTGTAAACCCTGTAGTAATAAGTTTCCGATATCTGGACTAATGCCCCTCCAACTATGTAAGCAAACTTTCGGAAGGCACTCAATTTAAATGGAGACTACCTATGAGTGTACTACACTGCTTAGAATAGCTATACCAGTGGTACACCACTGTTGACTCATAGAACACCCCTGTACATACTGCCCACACCTTCGAGGGCTGCTCTACTGAGTCAACAGTGATGTACCATTGAAATAACCGTTCCAAGCAATGTAGTATATCTGTAGGTAGTCTGCATTTAAATTTTATGCCTTCTGAAAGTGTCTGTTCATAGTTGGAGGGGCATTAGTCTAAATATCGGAAACTTATTACTACAGAGTTTACAAGTAATATAGATAAAATCTAAAGACACCAAGCACTGCATATTTTCAATGCGAATCGATTGGGCTAGGTCCCATGGCATTCGGATAAAAACTGAGCACGTTAGAGGGGCATTAGTGAAAACGATCAAAAATTTACCAAAAAGGAAAAAAAATCGGCCGCGCCTTATGTTCCGCAAATAGCTGTAAGGTACTTTGATTAGGCGACAGGAGCTGGGTACTTTGTGATCCTCCACAAAGGATGTAGCCAAGTTGAAAGATGTCCCCATTTTATGAGATGCAACCAAAAACCCTGTTTCCATTTCGAAGATGTAAGCCAAAAAACCCTGTTTCCACTGAGATGTCATCCAAATAATTTTTGCACAGTATATGTGCCATATTGATGAACCACCCGAGAGAGTCACATGCAGCAATCTGACTCGAAGCTGCGGCCCGCGATCATGCCCAGAGGACATACTCTGCAAAGTCCGATGCGCGCGTTTGCAATACTCATCCCCATTCCACCTTGCAAAGTGAGTCTCTGCAATTTGTCTCCCTACTCTCCCCTCGTCCCTTCGACACACCCATCGGCATGCTTTGAACCCCTACATGCTTCTCTCGCACTCATTATTTATGTCATTAAAGTTCATGTATTTTGCCTCTTCAACCATATCATTCTGTCACCACTCCCTCTTTCGGCCCATGCATAGCACTTGTTTTTTCTTGGCCTACTTTATCCTCCTCCCTCATCGACATCTGATCCTCATTCTTTCCATTTCTTCACTCTTTTATTTTCCGATAAGGTGTATATTATACTGACCATAAATATTTTCCAGGCACACCCCGCTCCACGATGTCTCCGCTGCATGCATATCCAAATATGCGCTTAGAAAATTTGTGAGGGAAGATGAGAGGAAAAGGCCCACACACTACGTGAGTACCTCACAAGTTATAGTACCCCTGGCCATATAATGATACAGATAGAATGAAAGGGTACGGAAAGTCATTTATTGTACAGATGCATACTACATAGTAAGAAATCGATTCACGCAGTGTAACATTTGACCCACTCAGTACCGTGAACAAAACGACTCATGTCCACGGAGACTCTGGCAGACGCCATGACGATGAAACGGGGTGGCAGCTGCAGGTAAGTGCGGTATTCTGGAGGCACCCACATGATAAGTTCTTGGTTTGGACCACGTATCCAGCTCTCCTCTGTGTGTGGCAAGGTGATGGGGCAGGCACTCAAATCCAAGGTCGAGGAGCTGAACTTGTTGGCTGTGGTAACACCCATCCTTGCATACCACACACGGATCGTCTTGGCGTCCGAGCCCGACACAATGTGTGTCCCATTGGGCGAAAACACAACAGAGCAGACCCAGTCCTTGTGGCCCCGGATGGGCTCCATGACGGCCTTGCCCGTCCTTGCATCCCACACACGGGTCGTCCTGTCATATGAGCCCGATACGATGTGCGCTCCATCAGGCGAAAACGCGACAGACTGGACCCAGTCTGTGTGGCCCTGGATGGGCTCTATGATGGCCTTGCCTGTCCTCGCATCCCACACACGGATTGTCTTGTCATATGAGCCCGACACAATGCATGCTCCATCGGGCGAAAATGCGACAGAGCGGACCCAGTCTGTGTGGCCCTGGATGGGCTCCATGACAGCCTCGCCCGTCCTTGCATCCCACACACGGATCATCTTGTCTGCTGAGCCCGACACTATGCATTTTCCATCAGGTGAGAACGCGACAGACAAGACCAAGCTTGTGTGGCCCTGGATGGGCTCCATGATGGCCTCGCCTGTCCTCGCATCCCACACATGGATTGTGTTGTCGTGAGAGCCTGACACTATGTGTGCTCCATCAGGCGAAAACGCGACAGAAAAGACCGAACCTGTGTGGCCCCGGATGGGCTCCATGACGGCCTTGCCCGCCCTTGCATCCCACACACGGATCGTCCTGTCATATGAGCCCGATACAATGTGCGCTCCATCAGGCGAAAACGCGACAGACTGGACCCTGTCCGTGTGGCCCTGAATGGGCTCCATGACAGCCTTGCCTGTCCTCACATCCCACACACAGATTGTCTTGTCGTCGGAGCCCGACACAATGTGCGCTCCATCAGCTGAAAATGCGACAGAATTGACCCCATCTGTGTGGCCCTGCATGGGCTCCATGACGGCCTTGCCCGTCCTTGCATCCCACACACGGATGGTCCTGTCGACTGAACCTGACACAATGTGCGCTCCATCGGACGAGAACGCGACAGATGTGACCTGGCTCGTGTGGCCCTGGATGGGCTCCATGATGGCCTCGCCTGTCCTCGCATCCCATACACGTATCGTCTTGTCGTCTGAGCCCGACACAATGTGCGCTCCATCAGGTGAAAACACGACAGACCGGACCGAGCCTGTATGGCCCTGGATGGGCTCCAAGATGGCCTGACCTGACCTTGCATCCCACACACGGATTGTCTCGTCGTCTGAGCCTGACACGATGTGTGCTCCATTGGGTGAAAATGCGACAGACACGACATGGGCCGTGTGCCCCTGGATGGGTTCCATGACAGCCTCACCCGTCCTTGCATCCCACACACGGATCGTACTGTCATATGAGCCCGACACAATGTGTGCTCCATCGGGCGAAAATGCGACAGACCGGACCGTGTCTGTGTGGTCCTGGATGGGCTCCATGATGGCCTCACCTGTCCTTGCATCCCACACACGGATTGTCTGGTCAGATGAGCCAGACACGATGTGCGCTCCATTAAGTGAAAACACGACAGACCTGACTGAGTCCGTGTGGCCTTGGATGGGCTCCATGACGGCCCTGCCTGTCCTCGCATCCCACACACAGATTGTCTCGTCGGAGGAGCCTGACACGATGTGCACTCCATTGGGCGAAAATGCGACAGACAAGACCGAGCTTGTGTGCCCCCGGATGGGCTCCATGATGGCCTCACCTGTCCTCGCATCCCACACACGGATTGTCTTGTCGGATGAGCCTGACACAATGTGCATCCCATCTGCAGAGATGGCAACGCAGTTGACTCCGTCGTCATGCCCTTGCAATATGAGAGTTGCTTCTCGCCGCCGCTGAATTCCTGTAAGATGTAGCTGTGGGATACGATCGAACTTTGGCCAGAATGCTTTGGCAACTTTCGAGGTTGGTCGGAGACATGGCAGAGCAGAGAGATATATATGTGCCACACTGGTTTCAATAGCCTCCCGGGAAGAAAGAACAAACTCATTGGTGTCGACAAGAAAATCAGTCATATATGGTGGACTGTGCATAAAGCATTTTGCAGTCAATGCCTTCATGACGAGGTTCGACGCAGCACTAGCCTTGTTTATTGCACTGAGCACTTCGACCCAGAACAAAAGCTTGGGCATGAAAACATCCTGGAGGGAATCCAGTTGAGATAAAGTGAATGAAGCTGCTGCAATGTGATGTGGCCAATACAGGCACACATACTGCAGTAGGGCAGGTATTGTGAGCTTGTGATCCCTGTTGGGAAAGTAGGATGTGGGACAGTTTGATACATTGAAATGCAATTCGGAGTCCATGATCCGAATGCAATCAGAGAATAATGCAGCATGGGCAGCAGGTGGGTTAATGAGCATTTCATCAGACGTGCGACCCATGGTTGTGAGGAAGTCCCCAAAAGAGGCATGGAATGTGGATAAAACACTGTTGTTGTCACCTGCCGGGACATGGATGACAGCATGTAGTCGGTCAAGCATTGCCCGCACCTCCCAAGCAGGCACCCCAAGCAGACCACTAAGTGTGGCAACAGAGACTGGTTGGCCCACGGTCAAGATTGCAGCTAAGATCTGTTTTGTTAGAGCAATCTCCTCACTTTCATGCCTGTCCATGTCCACAGCATCCGAAAGAATATGCCTGTAGAGGTCATCCAGTGGTTTAGTCAACGGCCCCTTGGTGTCGACTTTGATGCTGATTAGAGTCCGCAGGCGGGCTCTGGGATTCTCACCAATGTATTTGACAGCAGTAGATGCGTAAATGAAGAGCCTGCCAGCTCGGCGCGTGAGGGCTTCAACATCTGCATGGCTAGCCCATGTAGGAGGGAGTATAGAACTGTTTTCAGCTCGTATGCTGGCAAGACGGGTTGTGAGGTACAGGGAGATATCAGCAGTGACTATATTGTCCTCGATATCATGAAGCCGGAGGACACGTCGGAAATCTGCTGGATTTGCGAATTGAGGACGAATATGCCGCTCCGGCCGAGACGTGACAAAGAGTTTGATGGAAAGATTGGGCACCGCAGCTATGAGCCTCCGAAGAAGGTCCTTTGTAGTATCCTCATCCTCGAGTTCATCAAGTGCATCTATAACCAGGACCAAGGCAGAAGGCCCACTGCCTTGAGCAATGCGAAGGGGCTTCTCAAGCAGGTTCTCAACCTGGATCTGGAGATTTGCATTCCAAGTTATCCCCCTATCAAGAGCAGCCAGCAGAGCCCACTTGTAAGCCGGATCCTGGGAAGCAAGATGCACAGCAAGGGTAGTAAGAATGTGTTTAGTATTGGCCCGGTTCGCATCGCCCCGAAGACAGAAGAAGCTGCCGCCAAGCTGCTTGTCTTCCCGGAGCATTCGGCAGAATGAGCGCGCAATAGCAGACTTGCCCGTCCCAGCCATTCCATCCAGCCAGAAGATCGGAGGTGAATTAGGGTCGCGACTCCACGCTCGCAAGTCGGCCAAGAGATCAACCCGAGTTCCCTCCAGACAGCCTTCCGGGCTTTGAGCATCAATGTCAGCAGCGTTAACACAGCCGAGTTTCTCCAAAGCATCTGAGGAAATAAATTAGTTTTGCATGGACCAACCAGGGACTGCAGCCGAACCGGTTGACAGAATATTCATGGTGGCATGTTTCGCCTGGATATTGAACCTAGGACCCTGTCCAACCCCTCCATTGCCACCGATCCCTCCTCCTTCACCCATGCCACCAGCACCTCCTACACCTCCTGGGCAAAGTGAGTAATTTTTTAATATCCAACAAAGTTCCTTGCACCATATATGTTCATGTAGTAATTAGGTGTACGGAGACCCATATCAAGCTACGGTGCCAGTCAGAAGACAGGAAGCCAACCAGAATGACATTGAACACACCTGGAACCTGTTGATCATGTCACCGAACCTCTTAAATGCCATCATAACCTTCTCCACATCACCAGGCACCTCTACTGTGCGCGCACGTTCCGTCTTGGAGGCTATGGCTTCCTTGATCAACTTAAGTTCCCTTGAAACCAGATTAGTGGATACAGCAGTGGATAGGGCGGTGATGACTGACGAGGTCATGACATCCAAACTGCTATGCATGGCAGGGGAGATATCCTCCTCAGAGCCATACTGCGAAAAAATACCCTGGAAGCCTTTGACATTGTTGGTGATCCTCATAAATTCATCGTCGACGTCTCCAACACGCTGTAAGGCCATTGTACAGAATCAGCAACTCGTGCATTGGAAAAGGATTTCAGGGAAACAACGCACATCTATCGAGTCCATAATTGCAGTGACTCCGATGAGAGCCACCTTGAGAGGGGGGCAGAGGTCGGAGCCATCGCGCATGGCTTTCAGGACCTCCTTCAGGTTTACCCACGCCATCTCGGCAGCGGTGCCACTGTGAATACGTTTCATATCGGAGATACAGAGATATGGGATGAAGCAAGGTTGTTGGTGCGTGTTCTAAAGAGAGGGCTGACAACTGGGCAGATGATGAGTGAAGGCAAAGAGCAAGCGCTGGCCGAAGTAGTGGTGGGGTGCGGATTCGATGTGGCAGCTGCCTCGTGGAACCCTGGCGCTTCTTGAACTGAGTTCGGCTCCCACACAATGTCAAGCAGCGGCGTACGAACAGGCCCCCCGGACACCCCTTCTGTAACGGACATATCTATTTTTTACCAGCGGAACTCGTACCAAAGCCAATCCGTTCGCCTTTTCCCTTCTGCTCATATTCTCAGCCTTGTGGCGTCGCTGACGATCGGATTAAGATCGGCGGCGTCCAAGCCCGCTTCGTCCTCGTCTCAGTTGTGCGCAGGCAGGTGTGCATGGACATCCCTCCGACTCGCATGCGCATCCGGGGTTGTCGCCTGCCAGCCATGGCCACGCCGATTCGATTCCTACTACGCTGCTGATGTGCTTTATGCACGCGAGCAAAACACACCGCACCCGCACCTGGAGCAGCTCGCGTGGCCTACGGCGTTCCACGCGCCGGTGTGCCGTACCGCGCGGGGCTCGAGCGTGTTGGTGATCTGGCGGGTTTGAATGCGCTGCTACCCACGTTGGGTTTTTCCTCTTTCCGTTTCCATGAGCATTGACTGACGATGCTTGTGCATGTACGGTGTTTTAGTGGGTATGCACCCGCACACGACGCACCATGAGAACTGGAGTCGTTTGGAGAATTGATGGAGAGCGGCATTTTTCTTGCCCTCGTACATTGGTGCATTTTTTTCATATCACCCCAGACCCTGGAAGGTTATAACTTCGCACGGATTGAGGGCGCAAGCGCGATCCGATTTTGCAGAAGGTCGAGGCCTCTTCGAAGCTGCTGAACAGTGGATGTGTCAAACTCGTACGTCGCTTCATCTTATGGCCAATAATGTCCAGCCATCTGACAAAAAATTCATACTTGCTAGTTGTGCCGGAGATTATTTCCGCATTCGTACCAGAAGTGCGTACATACCGTACATTCCAGAGCTCGGGAAGATTAATTTAAACACGGATAATGAGAGAGAGCTATGGTAAATAAATACCGAACGTTCCCGAAGCAGATTTCGAAATGAATGTCGAGATGAGCTGTCTGCGTCTGCGTCTGCGTCCGGCTCAGCGCATCATATTTCAGGCAAAGTTGGTCCACGTCGCTGTACATCTAAATTACAAATCAGCATTTTGTGTCCGAGACTGAGAGGATATATTGAGAAACACACCGGGAATCACCTCTATATGAATATCGCACACAACACGACTGCGATTCCGCTGAAAGAAAGAGAGGGTAAGAACTTTCAAGATCACTTTGAGGACAAAGTAACAAAACGGGGACATACGAGTTTAAACGAAACTTATTATGGCAGCGCAAGAGCCCTAGACAGGGTCAGCGTCAGTAATGTAAAGCCGCCCAGTTGGAGAAGAAAAAGAAATAGGAAGAGAGACAAACACACAAGGCGTTGAATCACAAAATAGCAACGAAACTCATTATAGCAGTGCAAGAACCCTACAGAGCGTCAGTGTTAGCCATACAAAAATCCCTGAATTCAAAAAGAAGAGATAGGAAGAGAGATAGACACGCACAAAGCGTTGTCCGTGAAGAATCAAAAAGTAGGATTATCACCCGTGGCAGCCGTCCCGGTGCTCACAATGTCGCGGATTGGCGGGACGATTCAGTTGTACTTTAAGTGCTACTCCCCTCGCTGCGTAAAAAGTTTTCGCATTAGTAACTTCAAGTCAGGGACAAGCCCGCGGGAGGATGCACACTGGGGAGATGCAACGGCGCTGCATTCAGTGATCACTGTATCGCGCGAGGTACAAGAAAGAAATGGCAGAGACGCACCGGAACAACGGGATCGATATCTCTCTTACCTTGTTCTGCAGGAGGGCGTAGTAGCGCCGCGTCGGTCTCAAATCCTGCGCCAGATAGGATCTTTAGCAGTGCGGGCGTAGATCTGTGCGCGGAGGATCAATCAATCAGTGAAATACCCCAGTTGTGAGAGAGAACGAAAAAGGGAAATTGGGACTTGGGCTCAGGAAGCTGTTCAGCGGGTATGTATTCCACATAATCACGAAGGTGAGGTTGATCAACCCCTCCGCCGCGTCGAGCTCGTGTACGCTGGGCATGGGTGTCGGGACGAGGGGGCGGAGGTACACATCGGGGAGGGGGAGGTGAGGCGGGCAGAGAGCAAGGAGTGAAGTCGGGAGGCGGCAAAAGTCACTGGTACACAAACCACTGGCGAAGGAGGTATGTCAGGACCGAATAACGAGATACTGGGATCGCACGCAGAGAGTTTATTTCAAAAAGTGCTGAAAACCCACTGCGATGTCGTAGAAGATCTTGGCGAGACGGCCGTCAGAAAACTCGGAGGCAGAGAGGGCTTGGTGACGGATTACGGGAAGAGGATGAGTCGGGGGACCCACACGTATTCACAGGAACGCACATGATAGAACGTGCAGAGAAGAGGGGCAGACACGTAACCAGATTCGCGCCGCTAAAGACTTCTTGCCAGACGCGCAAGGAGGTATTCACGGAGGTAAGGTGAAGGAACGCACATGAACCCGAACGCGCATGGAACAGACGGTACGAAACATATCACCGCGCTGTTTAGATTATGAGCATGCCGGTGCCGACAAGGAGGTCTCGTGTATTTAACGTTACGCTCGGGACCGAAGGACGTTGGTGTTTCTGGCACCGATAAAGCGCCCGTGCTTGTGGATTCGGCACCGGAAATGCACGACTATATGGTGCTTGAATCCGGAGGTACAGCTGAAATTGGCTGAAAAGCAGGCCAGGGGAGGGCGAAGAATTTGGACGGCGAAGACTCTGTTGAATTCTGCCATATGAGTTCCAGCGGCAACTTGATTCACCCTAGCGCAAGGATTGCATCGAGCAGCCGTTGCTGCAAAAAGGTAGTCGAAGTCGGAGAGAGCATGTTGTGTGGCAGCGCTTGGCTGCAACCTCCGTTGGCGCGTCCGGCAATCAAATCGGCCTGTAACTTTACAATCCGCGATTTGCGAGCTCCCCCGAGTCCAAGGCCTTCCATTCTCTGGTACTTACCCGACGACGTTCTGCTTTACATCTGGTAATAACTCCGTCTAACTGTGATTACCGGATTGGACGCCGCCCAGATGTGAGCAGACGTCCGGTACTGACATCCACTGTACCTCCCGCCCAAGACGATGCCAATCTTCGCTCTGCGCACCAATTCAATACGCGCTTCTTTTAGCCGGACCGATGATATACACGTCGTTGGCGCCCGCACCTCTCCAATTCCACCGTAGTGCCCCTGTCGTTGTCAGCCGAAGCACATCGCTCCCAGCGTTCACCGGTACGTCTTCTCGCTCCTACCTACTCTCCCCTCGCTCCCACCTTTTTTATTCTTTTGATCCTCTCCCCTCTTCATGCCGTATCTCCCTCCTCCCCGCACTCCCTCCCCTCCTGCCGTTCCACTCCTCAGCCTATTCTCCATTCTCACCACTCTTCTTCGCCTCGTATCATTGATGTCCCCCACTTTTATTTAAGTCTTGTACTCGCCACAGGTGCTGCTCCCGATACGGACCGTGCTTTTACACGCGGTGCTACCCCTCCACAAATGGAGGCGGTCGCGCGGGTCGATGCCACCCTGGAAGCTGTCTCAAGAGTGAGTGGATGGGCTGCGCTCTAGGGTCCACCGTCCCGGTGGTGAATGACTCGACCCTGTCAATGATATCGATTCTCCATTTTGACTTTCGTTGCATGTGAGCGCAGTGTGCCGATGAGCGAGAATGCAGGGAGGCGTAGAAAATCAGGGGGACGATACGGAGGAGGTGCCACTGCGCACGGCGGCATGCGCGGAAGGTGCGGTGCTGCAATATGTCTCCGCACGGAATGCTCCGCGGCGTAACAAGATGATGGACCGCGAACAGGCGTCCTTCTCGGGAGCACACGTGCTCCCGGACGATGACGACGACGGGGACGTGTCGTGCGCGTCGAGTGCGGCGTATGTACCGCAGGTCGCGCCGCACGTCTTCACCTTTGCGGGAGATGCAACCCTACACTCGGGGCGGTCATGTTATTGCATGCACACCGGGTCGGCCGTCTGTCTTGGCTTTTGATTCATCGGACGGGTGTCCCGAAAACTACAGGTCCCCACGTTCCGCCCTTTCACCTCCTTTTCTCTCCCACACTCCCTGGGGTGTTTCTGCTCAGGAGTCAACTGACTCGTATATTTCAGAGGAAGGGCCGCGGTCTCATTTATGTTTTATTCTGTTCCTCCCGTTCTGCGCGTTTCTCCCGTTTCGCGCGTTTTCTGCGCCCATCCGTCATTCTCTCTCTTGCCGACCATTCACCGCTATTCTCGACCTCCGGAAGGATCTCAGGTGTGATTCCTAATTCTTTTCTATTACTTTTACCTTGCGCAATTGCACCTCATGATCGAACAATCTTTTGACGTACTTTCGTCTCTCATAATCCGCTCCTCGCAGACGTGTATCGTGCCCCAGTTGTCGCTTCCCCTCTTTTTTGGAGGCAGAAATATCTAGCCTGTCAGTGTGACGCCTTATGGTCTTCCTACAAAGACAGGGTTACTCCACCCAAATTTCAACGGAGGATGTTGCGGACGCGCGGTTGTTCTTGAACACTCCCCAAGTTACGACAGCCGAAATTCAGACAAACATCAATCCAACTCATCGGACCCAACGACTTCACTTTTTTCACCAGTGCTAGGACTCGGTACTGGGGCAAATCTGCAGATACAGGCAACTTCTAACGGGTCCATCCTGCCCGACACAGATATATCCACCTTTTCCGTGCCAGGCCAGTGGGTGGTATCACTTTTCATAGCATCGATGTCACTTTACGAGATGCTCCGGACTGCTTCTAGATTTGATAATAATACAACTTTTTATTGCATCCTATCTGTGTTTTTGAGTGCGCAATCGGGGAGATGATGCTGGAACATTCTACACATCCTGGAGAAATTTCCAGCAAAAGATTTGATTTTTATCTGGGGGAGAATATATTTTGACTGAAATTTGAAGATTTGAGGAACTGAAGGTATTTGTGCGCATTTTCGCTCAAAATACTGATAACATTTAGATGTCGATCTTGATGGCAGCGTGAATCGACCGAGGACGCCAACCCCTGAGGCTGTGCCGGACTGTACAGTAGCGAGTTACACCATAGAGTTGAAGGATAATCCCGGTAGCGCGCTATCGCGGCACAGCCCACTAAAATTGATTCCCCCCAAGACGGTAAGAAGATGGCGGAAAACATCGTTTCTGGAGTTTTCCGAGAACGGGGGATGTAACTTCATGAATAATTGAGCGCTTGAGCTGAGAAATTGGGAGGGGCGAGTCTAGGGCAGTGCCTGTGGGGTCCACCACTTTATTTCGGGTGAAACCGACGGGACGGCATCGAGGACAGAGCCTTGATCGCCGAAATCCCCAAAAGTCTGTCTAGACCGGCGTCTGTAGGAAAGAATTGACCTGAAAAGACGGTCTGGTCCAGCTGGTACACGGTAGTTTTGGTAGGTTTGGGCCTCTTTGGATGCAGGACTGGGTTTTCCCATTTGCAATCCATTGTGCCACAGAATTGTGCACACTAGTGACCCGTGACTAGATCCTAGTAGTAGTAGTACGGTCGAAATGCTACAGTAATATACGAGCATTGACAAAAGCGACATATTTAGATGAGACTCTACGAAAGACCTAAACAGTACGTGCTCTGTAATGCTGCATGTACATAACATACTTACTGGCCTTGTTCTTGAAGCATCGCCCTTTTGCCAATCGATTGCATAAACCTATCCCATGTGTAACTGTTGGTCGGATACAGATTCTGATCGACTTCGTCAGATCCAACCTCTATGCCTCATGAGGAATAGGACTTACACGGCCCAAGTTAAGATCCCTCAAAACATCGTCCAATTTTTTGGCAGTGCCGACTGCAATTGAATCGATCGCTTCGCAATAGGCCCGAACAGCGCTAGTGCAGCTAGGACTTCGTCCCCGCCCTTCAAGATATGCTTTGACACATTGGCCTTTCTACTCGTTGTGAAGGATAGCTCTGGATAACAAAATATTTCTTACTGCTCGGTTGATTTCTGCGTCCACAAAGCGAATGTTGCCAGTGTCTCTGTATACAACTTTGTCTCCGTTCAAGAGACCTTTGAAAAGAGCCATGTCGTCTCCATTCGATCGCAGCTCCGTCGCAGTACTAGAAGTAGACATTGGCTCCAATCGATCCCAAAGTACTGTTTCACCTACATTCCGTTCTTAGTGAGTACCCAGGCTGCCATCTGGGCCTCATAAGTATGGTCTTGAACTCATCATCAGTGGCCAAGAATCAAGAGTATGCAAAGCACTTTACCTGCATCCAGGCCATTGGTCTCCACCATCCACACACTTTGTTTGCCAGGCGTGTAAATGTACGTTATTTGCTCTTTCACCGCCCATTTCCAGTAATCGTAGGTCTTGAGCTCGCCAGATGTCCAATCTTTGAGCACAGATAGAGCAGAATCATTAGATGCAGCGGCATCGGTCCATTTAACGGCCGAGCCGTCAGTGACTGTGGCGAGAGAGACAAATAAGGTGCAAAGAAAGAGTCTGTATGGCTGCATAGTCGCTGCTGAATCTGATGAAGCAGTGTGGGCACCGAACAACTTGAAGACGAAGCTTAGGCTAGGTCAGGTCCCTTTTAAATCTCGGTAAGCGATGACGGTAGGAACTCAAAGTTAATTTCACTTGCTTTTTTGGTATCAATTCGGATGTATCACGTCACCGACCTGTGCCTGACATCTGAAGGCTGACATTGAGAGAAAAGAGACCTATCCAAGAGAGTTTCGTGCCGCTCTGCCCAAAAGGAGTCCGGTGGGACTGACTACGCCAATTATGTTCGTCGTCCTATGCGAGAATGGGGGAGGATCAGGCTTGAAGCTAACTGCAGACCAAGTTCGTCAGGCATTCAAAAATGCCGAGAGCCCGCTAACGAACTTTCCCCGTATCTGGAATGGCTGAGTACGAGACTACATTACTACCAAAACTTCAGGCACCAAAAGCTGCTTTCAGTCAGCCAGTAGAGAATGGACCCTGATGCATGCATGTCGTTTGTTTCGGGTTTCGGTAAGGGACAGGCGTCGAATTTTGATGGAGAGAACGGACCTAAAGAGGAAAAAAAAACCGCTGACAGGTCTGTACCTCACGGCAGCAGGTTTACTACACGAAACTCGGAATAACGCGAACGCCTCCAGGGCCCAGGGGTACATAATGTCAGAACAATGGGCACGTTAACGGCGTTGAAATGCGCCGAGACGTCAAGGAAAGGGGCACCAACCAGCAAGGCAGCTGCTATATACGAGCGTGGCGACCACCGCGGTGCCCTCCCGCCCCAAAGGGAGCAATGTAGTGACTCAAAGTTGAACATGTTCGATGAACACAGATCAATCGGACACATAAATCATCTCCAATAGAGCATAAAGCCACCGGAACAAGGCACTGATAACAGCATCGACTCCCGAGCTCTCATGTGCTTTCCAGAAATCGCCGTCCTCACTTGATTTTCCGTGCAATTGTGTTGTTTATCCGTGTAGCTTGCCCTGTTATTCATGCTCCCACTGGGTCGTGCTATAACGCCTTGCTTCCTTCTAAAATTCCGTCCCAGAGATGAGGAAAGGACAGAAAAATGTGTTAGAATGCACAAGATTTATCGGCAAAACTGTCCAAGAATTGTACAATTCCCAGCAACTGAACACTTGTGCCATTCCGTCAATTCTGAACAAATTCCAAAGATTGGGAAGGACTTTCAACAACTGAGTGAACTGGGCCAAATCCCATTGGGGATTGTGGTAATGTGAAGGGTCTGTCGCACCGTGGAGAATTTCTGGTACATTCGAGCCGCCGAAACTCTGATCTGACCTCTGATATAGTCACGGATGCCATCAATTGCCGACAGGTACAGTAGTGCTTGAAGAAACGCTATGTCCTGTGGGTTTAGGATGACGTCCTGAGATCAGTCCATCCTAACCATATATTTCAGAGGCGACAGACCCCACTAAAGAAACAGCGCATAAGAACAGCCTGAACGCCATGTTTGCAACGATTGTGATCAAGGGCAAGCCAACCGTTCAGCTCAGTGATGCCGATTTCGATCAGTTTGCACAGCGGCAAGGTTAGTATTTTGGGGCTACTTCTGATCATACAAAGCAATCATATGAGCTTTGAATCACTGAAGATAAGGGTGTTAAGTTGCACAGCACCCTTATCGACGCTAGCGAGCCGTACTCGCGCGCCGCAGGCCAAGTACCCCTGAAACTTTGGGCAGAATTATCAGTCCGAGAAGTCAAACTACGGCTGACTCTCACTTATACTTGTGCTGTTGGTATACTACTTGATCTCGTCCCTGCATACAAACTTGAATTTCCTCGCATGCTGTGGGAGAACCAAGTTGTAGCGATCCAGGTTTATTGAACGGAGTCCGGATGGTACGAAGCCCCTGTCCTAGTTGCACAACCGATGGGATTCCTCAGATTCGGGCCATGGATGCGGCGTAAGTCCCCCTAGGTGAGTAACTGATAACATCCCTGCTTTCCATTCTCGTAATCTTCAATAATGCCCTCGGAACATGAAAATCCCAAGACAGAGGTGTAAGACCAGAGATGAAGATGCGCCCATCTGATATCGGATCTCATGTACGCTGCCGCATGGGTCGATATGGGAGGATTTAGCAGATGCGAGCCCAGGGCGCACAGGAAGTGAGATTGAGGAAACTGCGGACGAGCCGGCCGGGCTACGGAGATGAGAGATGATGTTCAGATGCGTAGGATTCATGATACGCCGAATGAAGCGAGATCCGGAGAGAAGCAAAGCCAGGGAAATATATATATATATAAAATGGCAGAGAGTCAGTGAGTACGAGTCGAAGCCACACAATTTAAGGAGTTTCGTCGAAGGTCAAGAAGGCGGGGTAAACCATGCGCGCGAGGTTTGGGATAGAGCGTAAGCCCGTAATAGATATTCGGGGAATGAGCTGAGCTCCGCAACCTTCAAGCTGAGACATAGATATTATAGTTACAGCCGTTAGCGGAAAGTTAGACTTGAGTGAGACAACGGATGAGAAATTCGATGAACCCAAGAAAGTCCCGGCCCCCGAGAGACCAGAGGATCCGCCAGCGAGAGATCCTTCCTGACAGCAGAAACGATTTCAGGACTTGAATGCAGCACCTTTCCGGAGGATAGCAGGATAAGGAATCAGGCAGCTCGAATCGCTCGTCGTGGAGCTGTCGTGGAGAGGAGATGAAGCTAGAGAGAAGCCGGTTTGATTGCCGCCTGACGGAGCACGCAGCCAGACACTACCACATAGGCTCCCTGCCTCCGACCGCGACGCCATCCTTGCGCCACTTCACTGAAGAACGTATTAAGCTGCAGCCTGGCTCGCTTAACCTCTGATCCTCAGCCTAGGAATCTAAGGAAGGTCGTTATTTCGACGCTATGCCTGGTGCGTAATCTTCCAAGTACTTTATTAGCTCCTCTTAAGACATAGGTGGTCCGAACCACCAATCCAACTTAAGTTTATATATATCTTAAGTTCGTGTCATGTACCGTACTACTGTAATTTTTCTCTCTGTTGGTGGGGGTGACCCGAACTTAAGTTGTTGAAGGGCCCAGCTCAAGACCCCCGGACTTAAGATCTGCGAACTTAAGATCTGTAAACTTAAGACCAAAAAAAAAAGAACCATATATTTAAAAAAATACTCAAGCCTCGGGTGAACTTAAGTTTCTCTCGTGACTTCAATTCCTACACAACTTGAGTTCCACGGTGAGGACTTCAGTTGTTCAGTTCTATCCAACTCCAGTTCCGTCGTTGGACTCAAGTTCCAGTGCAACTCAAGTTCTGTAAAGTCTATCTTCAGTTCCGTGGTGTATATCAAAAGCCGGTCAATCTCGTACCTCGTTGTCAACCCGCGCGCGCCTTTGGCGGCCGGCCCTTTGACAGGAGACTTCTCCACGTACTCGTACCTGAAATTCATTAGCACCGTTGCCCTCCACCATAGACACAACACAAACTTACCTCGGTCTCCCGGCCCCGCGAACTGTGGCCGCCAACATCGCAGCACGTGCCTGTTGGGCCTCCTGTGAATTTAAATGAGACGAAGCAACAAGATGAGTGAATGAAAGTTTACCTTGGGAGTTTTACGCGTTCTCGAAGGGCGCCCTACCGCACCAGCATGCTCTGGAACAAGCTGAATATTCGCCTTGCGCTTTCTCCCAGCCTTCTTCGGCGCTGACGGCACCTCCTCCTCGTCCTCCTCCTCGCGCTCCTCTGCTTCGCGCCTGAGACGCTCCGCCTCCCGCTCCTCCGCCTTTCGCGCCGCCTCCCGCTCCCGCTCCTCCGCCTCCCGCTCCTCCGCCTTTCGCGCCGCCTCCCGCTCCCGCTCCTCCACCTCGCGCTTCTCCGCCTCGCGCCTGAGACGCTCTGCCTCCCGCTCGTGCTCCTCCGCCTCGCGCTCCTCCGCCTCGCGCTCCTCCGCCTCGCGCCTGAGAAGCGCCGCCTCCCGCTCGCGCTCCTCCGCTTCGTGCTCCTTCATGTGCTCCGCCTCGCGCCCCTCCGCCGGAGGAGGAGAAGGCGAGCGAGGAGGGGACGGCGGGGGAGGGGGAGGCACCGACGAAGGGGTTTTGCGGAACAACCCCGAAGTCCCCGCGCCCGCGCACGAAGCCAATGCGGTACCCAAGTCATAAAACTGGTTCCGCTTCAGCTCAGCCAGCCCGTTGGAGGCGAAACCGAGCGGGAACTTCTCAGCGTCGTAATACTCGTCGGGTGCGCTGGCAATTGCTGCCCACGGTATCTCTCGACTTCCGAACGCAGCCTCTGTCGTGTTCGTAAAGTAAATAATATGAGCTTTTCAGGTAAATGGAAATGACGCACGATATGAGTCTGCCAAGAAACTGGTCACCGTCTGCGCCAAGTCCTTGGGACACATCTCCTCCACGGCATCAGCACCGAGAGGGAAGACAGGCGGCGCGTCCTTCGCGGAATCTTCAAGGGTAGCCACATAATCTATATGCGCAGGTCAAAAGAGCTCGTCGTGTGGATTTGATGTCTTACCTTTGAGAGGCTTATCTGCCCATACATACATGCCGTTGAGGCACTCTTCGACGAGTTTCCCGTATTGCGTCTCGAACGATTGGCGGACGTGGATGCCCTCGGGAACAGCCTCGACCCTGCTCCAACCGTAAGTCGTACGCAAAGGATCAAAAGTGAATAACAACTTGCCAATCCATCTTCACCCGTCCCTCTTCAGTCAGCCAGCCCATTAGCATGGTCCCCACAAAAGGGCGGAACTTGCGGCTGGCGTTGAGGCTGTTGACCATATTCTTGAAGCCGGTTGCCACCAGCTTTTGACGTCTGAAAAAGTGTTGGCGGTGAAAGACAGGACAGCAGAATGACTTACTCTACCCAGTCAACGTCCTCGTCAGCCGCAGCCGCGGCTTCCCATGAGGCTTGATCCTCTTTCGCCCACAGTAGGGCCTCCGCTTTACGAAACTTGCCACCGGCATTCATTGCGCCTGGCAGAGTCTTCGAATATTCGTGGATGTCGTCATGGCGATCGTCGCGGAATTTGTCGCGACCGGTGTAGACGTTGAGACCAATCACCTTGGCCAACGCAGCAGCCGACGCAGCAGCCGCTGGGGTGGATTCCTCCTCGGCGCCGTCGTTCTTATTTGTCTTGAGCTTGCGTTTGGCATCCGCTCGCTTGTTACTGATAACTTTCTGGATCGCCTATTTTCTTGGTCAGGAGCGCGCTCGACACGAGACAAGTCGAAGAAGTACTCACGATTCGCCACCCTGCCTTGGGGTATCCGCGCAGGAGACCGGCACGACCAGCCTCGTCTTCCTCCTCCTCGCTCGCGTCGCCGTCATCTGCCGCAGTGTTGTCATTCTTCTTGGATTGTTTCAGTTTCCAGGCTGTGACGAGCTTGGGGAGGCGAGCTTCCTCCACCAGATCGCCGGGCTGCACCGTGTGCTGAAATGCCTTGGCGTCGAAGGCTTTGGTCTTCACCTCGTCGTAGAAATCGATCGCGGCCTTGCGCTCCAGGTTCGCAAGGTCTATGTCGCGGAGCCCGATGTCGTGGATCCAGCTTCGCTGGTATTCGTTGAGTTTGGGCACAGCTGCTTCCCCGCCTTTGGTGGTGGCAACGAGCGCCAGCTCTGGGAATGGCATGATGTCGGGGACTTCTGCGACGATGTACGCCTTGAACATTTCTTTGGGTTTAGCATTTTTGGATTTAGCGGTCTTCGTTCGCGACATCGTGGCGAGTCGGTGCAGGGTGGGGGAAAGTGGAAACCAGACTGAGGACGCGAGAGTCAAGTTAGCGTGAAACGAAGATGCAAGGGAATGCCACTCACGAGTCAATCAACGCGGGATCAATGACCCGGGCCACCCATTGTTGAACTGAAGTAGCGACATTCATTTTCCTGGCCGGAAAGAGAAAAAGCCGACTCGAAAAGGGAATACTCGTCACCAAAGCACTGTCCATTGTGGCATCATGCAATAGAGTGGCAAGCTGACGGACTATATAAGTTGCTGTACTCTAACTGAACATCGCAGCATACCTGATCCACTATGTCCACCGTAATCTCGTTCCACGAAACCCGCCGTCTCTTCGGCCCCTTGAATCGACCTGACTTCAAAACGAATGTCCGCCACCACGCTATTCTCCGAAAGGCCCTCGAACTGTTCACCGCAGAAGAACTTGCGCAGTTGAGGAATAGAATCGTGGGGAATAGCGGCGTATAGTGTAGACTTCAAAGGAATTAGCAGTTGTTGATAGTGTAGAGATTGAATTGACTCACCTCACAAATTATCTGTTTCGTCTCCTCGTGCTCCCCTATTTCCTTCACCGCACTGTCCAGTCCCACCACGCCATTTCTCGTCCGTGCCTTCCGAGGATGGGTCGGTCATTGATTTGGTGGAGGCACGGTAATCCCTGATCTTTCGTAGGACGTTTGGCGCGTCAGCAAGAGGAGGGAAAATGTAAAAATGGACATACTATACACGTACATGCCGCACCCGAGTTCTTCCTTCAAAAGATTCCCGTCCGGCGACGCGTAGACCCCAAAGATTCACTGCAATTTGAAGAAGAAAATACACATATCAATGCGTATCCACAGAGCCCGTTTGACTACGAGAAAATAGACTATTCGACTACATAAGACAGACAGTTTTACTATGAGAGAAAAAGGACGTGGTGAAACAAAGGAAAAGGGCGGGCAGAGACAGGATGCCGACATGTAAGTCCGGCGAGCTGACGATGAAGTCGAGCCCAGAAAGGGTGCAGGTTGACATGTGAGTCCAGCCTATCCCATGGATACGCCATGGGTTTGATCCAACTTGCTGTCCGTCGGCGCGCGCGGGTTTGAGGACCAAGGGAGGGAGATGGGGGATGGGTCATGGGAGTGGGAGCGGGAGAGGTCACGGCGTGACGTGACTCTAGGCACAGCCTCGTATTGGTTTCGCTTCTCACCTCTCACCTCCCCGCTCTGCCGCTTTCGTCTCACCACACCATCAAGCTCACCAACTCCCCTGACCGTCTCCTCGCCGTCTCTGGCAACCCGGGATCCGGACTTCACACGTCGGATCGTTAACTTGGATTCAGACTTCACGTCGGTTCCGTGTTAACGTCGATCTTCCGGACTTCAAGTCGGAACCAGAAACAATGGCTCAAGAGTTGCTGCGACAGCCGCATCTCCACAGCGTTGATCTGCTGAGGAACCGGAATCCAAGAGCGGTGCCGGGACCCTTCGATGGCAATGTCGGCGCTTTTGCTCAAATCGGAGCGCAGCACTATTTCATTACGACCAACGCTGACTACGTCCCCGCTGTTCCCTCTCTTGAAGTCCCTCACGCAGTTTTCCTCCGGTCCGATATGCGATATGGGACGGACGACCCCACCCTCTGGCCCCAGCAATGGACGTCGCGCTACTGTCATCTGCCCCTCATTGCCAGGAAAGGGACACGCCTAAAGATTGATATGATGTGGTGGAATCCTTCGCAGGCGGATTTCGAAGTCGGGAGCGCGGTGACGCGAGGGCTGGGCCGGCTCAAATATCAGCTGCTTTCCCAATTTCTCCCTCCCATCAACGAACTTGTCGCGCAGTGCAATGAGATGCGGCGGACATCTCCAGCTCTCGCCTTACCCCTTTTTGGCGAACTCATTCAAAATATCCTCACGTGGATGGAGCAGCTGCAGACTCTCCCTACCACATACCCCAAGATGGTCTTCGCGGTCACCTCGCTGCAACGCGCATTCCTTGAACTCGATGTGCTCTACATTTACATGACAATTTACAAACTCCGAATCGACAACTACATGGCCCCCGTCCCCACGGATACTGCTGTTGCGCAATGTGTCGGCGCGTTCACAACAGTTCCGACAGTCGCTCAGCAGCTATGGGCCGCACGCGTGCCGTTTTGGTTTCTGCGACCAGTGGAGGTCTTCGATGCAGAAAACATCCTGGCAGTCGTCGCCTTGCGGGAGCCGAGCTTCGGTCTCTCCGATCCAAACGCACGCGGCGATGGCGCACCGCCAGCTTTATATACTGGGAACAGTACGTTGGAAAAAATAGCGGCGATCCATACCGCGGCCATTCAAACGCCTTGGTATCATGACCCCTTCGAAACCACCAACACTCGCTCTCGCTCGCCATCCCCTGCTACCGATACAGCCATTCCCGTTGCAAGCAATTCTCGTCCAGTTGTGCAGCCTCGTTTAGCCCCATGTACGTGCTTTACTTGCAAAGAGTGATACAGCGCTGATCCTTCTGCAGCCATTCCTGTTGCAAGCGGTTCCCGTCCAGTAGCGCGGTCAAATAATCAGCAGTCGCGTTAGAAACCATGTACGTGCTCACTTGCGAGGAATGATATGTCGCTAATTGGACTACAGATCCTGCCAAAGCACCCACTAAGAGCCCTGCCAAGGCCCCCGCGAAAACCGAGCGGGATAAATTCAGTGTTTTAGCGGTCGAAGAAATGCCGCCATCCATCGTTTCCATGGCCCATGCACTGGCGCAGGTGGATCGCTCTGTAGCCCCGTACACATCTGATGGCGCAGACAGACAATACGTCCTCCCCGAACCCGCCTTGTTCGTAAACACCGCCCCCGATCGGCGCCGCAAGTTCCTTCACCATTGGAACCTGCTTGCGGATGGCTTCGTCTACATGCTAACCCAGCACCCGCAGCTTCTCAGCGCGCAGGAATGGAGAGACGTATTGGAGGGGCTCATGACAAAGCGTGGCGCCCCCGGCTCCAAAACTTACAGGCGGAGCGCGAAGCTTGAGGACCGCATACGCCCGGCGTTGGAAGCCTCCAACGTCTCCTCCATCGAGGGCTTCCCCGTGCCCACCCAACTTCTGCCCGAGTTCACTCTCGAGCAGACTCGGGAGATCGTCTGGCAGGTTGCGGAGACCAGTTTCCGTTTCGAGTTTTGCGCTCTGGACAGTCGGGCGTCGCGGAAGAACCGGCTGGACGAGGTCAAGGCATGTTTTGCGGGCCATATGTTGGTTGGGGTGCCGTTGGAGATGAGTAAGTGCGGTTGGGCTTCGACGACGCTGGAAGAGCGCCATCGCTATGTCAGGCGGACGGCGACTCTAATGCTCGATTGGACGACCAAGTCGCCTCGCCCAAATATCATCCGCCGCGTCGCCGACCATTTGAAATGGTCCTCGTCTGAGATGCAGGTTCTGGAAACTGCCGTGTGTCGCTACTATACACAAGCGTTCTGGGAGTACTTTGGTCGCGCTGCCGTTGTCCCGCTGCGTCTGGACCATGATGTGGAAAAAGAGGATGGACAACTGTAGACTGTAGAATATATTTCTTGTGCTTTATTGCATCTTGTCGTCTGCCGTATTCAACGTAGTTTCTGTACTTGCCGCACCACACACAGAGTTTTTTTTGTTGTTAATACATGTAATATATATGTTGATATAATGCCCACTTTTATAAATTGAATACTCCCGAATGCAGTCCCCGCATATCTGCCTCTAATGTATGCATCATTTCTATCTTACTAGCAGAAATGAGAAAACTGAGGGCAGTCGCTCGCCGTTGGAGGTTCACCCTGTGAACTCCGCCAGCCTGACACGCCACCTCGAGGCTATGTGTAGCAAGAGTGTTTAATATTCATCGCCTACTTGTCGCATACTAATGATACGCGTGTTTGGGACGCGTCGTAAAGGATCGGGGACGCGTAAAAAGGCCGGATCTTCACAACTCCCCAAAGGCTGCTTCGAACGGATGACCTTACCAGTAGGCATGGCATGTAAGTAGTTATCAGTCAAACCAGATCAGTTTGAAAATGAAAGGTAGGTAGTTAGGAAGACATAACAACTCACCTAACCCAATGCCAGACGTGCACAGAGGTTTGCATCCAGATTGAGCCGCCGAAATGCCGAACTCTCCAGCAGTGGGTAGTTCGCTTACGACGTAGTATTTTCTCCAGTTTTTCCGTATCAGGTTGAGTTTTTCTAGAGTTGGAGATGCACGAGAAGTTGACGGCTTGGCTCACGGTATACGTCGCCCCAATGCGGGTCACGGAACAGAGAGTGTGCGCGCTGTGTGTGCTGGCAGATTCAGTGTCACTGATCTGTTACAACAGTTCACGTGTGCGTCACTTCACGCGTCGAAAACTGGCCACAGGTGGCCAGTTTTCGACGCGCAACAGTAGTATGTTTCTGAGGATAACTACGACCATATAAAACGCGTCAAAACACGTTCATCCTTATCAAGAAGTCACAAAATGGCCATGAACAAGTTGAAAACTCGAAAAAGTTCCAACACTCTGTGGCGGGTTCAATAAAAGATAATGGCAGATGGAGCCTTGGCCAAATTCGAGGAGGAGGAGGAGGAGGAGGTATATATGTTTCCCAGTGCTGTAGGAAGGACTGTCTGGCCGAATTCTCTTTGCCGGAATTTTGGCACCCTACTCACAAGTTAGACCGGCAGAAAATGTAGGATAGAAACAAATACTCCGATGTTGGTAACGGTCAAGGTCAGTTTTCCGTTTCCTGGGATAGCCAGTTGCCAAGAAGATAGTATAGCCCGGATTGTCCGGATCTGCCACACCAATCCGTGCGGGGCCTACCAAAAAATGTTTGAGCCGAATCAAATGGACAGATTAGTTGTACCTTCGAGCGCAGAAATTGAACTTTGTAAAGCATCTACGATTTCCCATGAACTAGCCTTCCATTCACCAGTTGCAGAGGTCTCCTAATCTATGGCAGAGACTTGAATACACTGAGAAATTTTCACATTGATTGGACCTCGGGTGTCTTCTATCAAGAGCAGAAGTGGACGATGTTGAGTCGGAGATCTGAGGGCGAAAAAGGGCCCGAGTCAAAAGTCATGCTGGATTATAACATTCAAAAGGCCGACCACGCACATGGATGGTTCGCACTAGAATCTCGTGCGTGACTCTGGGGCTGGAGCTCTCCGACTTCATCTGAATAATATAAAACATCAGTAAAAGAAGGCATGAAGCGTCAGAAAACATACCAACAATGGCCTGATTCTTAATTACCGGCTGGTCTGCGTAGAGAAAGTCAGGCAGTGTTCTGTCGATAAATGAGTGTCATGCCTCGGTGACAGCAACTACTTAGGTTGAAAGGAAGGCTCCTATCCGGGGCCTCAGGCGCTATTTACTTCTGATAAAGCTGTAAAATTTGGCAACGGATCATCTTGTACAGTACGGCGTCCCGAGGTTGAACACAACAAGGCCGCCGTCATGGTCCTGGATGGCGACGGAATTTCCACAAATGAGAGAATTATTCATTACAGCCAACCCGCTACGATAGTTTACAAATATGTCACGCGTCCGCTTCTGAGTTTCTGTCCATCTGGGGTCGTCATGAATCTGAGCGCTTCATGGACCCATTTGGGCGGCAGATGTTGTTGCCAATCAACACCAAATATCTCGTCACCGTGTCTCGTCTCGTCTCCCATCCCCCACCTCCCTCCCTTGGTCCTCGAACCCGCGCGCACCGACGGACAGCAAGGCGGATTAAGCCTACGGCGCATCCACGGTGCAGGCTGGACTCACATGTCAGCCTGCACCATTTCTGGGCTCGACTTCATCGTCAGCTCGCCGGACTTTTACATGTCGGCACCCTGTCTCTGCACGCCTGTCTTCCTTTGTTTCCCCACGGCCTTTTTTCTCGTAGTAAAATGGTCTCTTCTATGTAGTCGAATGGTCTATCTTCTCGTAGTCAAACGGGCTCTGTAGATACACATCGATATGTATTTTTTTTCTTTCAATATTTTGGGTCTACCTGTCGACGGAAAGGCTCGATACGTATGAACACGTACCCGCCAGCTTGGAGCACTCAAAAATTTCAAGCCAGCACCTTTGTGCCCATCATTAAACCCTTTGTGCTCTCTTGGCATCACATCAAAGTGCGTTTTTTTTTTGTACCCGCTCCTGGTGGACTGAGATTCACCAGCTACTTTGCAGTATCCCTTATCGACTTCTTCCTTGCAAACATGAAGCGTGTTGGGGTCCGTAGACGTGACCGCAATACCGACCAGGAGCCGAGCACCGCGCGCCTTGCCACCAACGTGCCAACATACGAAGTTACCTTCCACACAGGTGCGGCTTGGCGAGCATTGCCCTCACGCACAGACTTACTCCTAGACAGGTACCTCTGCTCCGAGAACTGAGGAGCGCTACGTTACAAACGCGGCGGGATGTGTGCCGCAATCCACCATCTTTGATATTCCGGCAAACATGTCCCCCGACACCCCCCCCCGACGGGCAATCCCTCCCTTTTTTTGACGCGACCGAAGAGGCTGCGGGTGCGATCCCCGCGTATGAAACCACGACGCCATGCGATGAGAAGGGTGCCAAAATACGAAAGGTGTGTTCGCTGTTTCACGTACCGGACTTCAGTAAAACTAATATCCTTGTAGAATGTGGCTCACATGGACGAACTCAAAGCAGAAGAACCCATTTTCCTTCAAATCCTTCTATCCCTCCATTACAACTCTCAACTTCTCACCCCGTGCACTTGCGACAAGGAATCGCGGCTCCGGAAGGTCGCGTGCACCGAATGCCTGCAAGCTGAGCTTTTGTGTCCCCAGTGCTGGTTGTTGAAACACCGGACGATGCCCACGCATTGGGCCTTGATTTGGAATGCGAAGGAGCAATTCTTCGAGAAACACGACTTCTGTCGAGTTTTGAAGAAGACTTCCATCGACCTCGGCCACTACGGTGATCGGTGTCCCCAGGCCGACCTGGCACGAACCTTCACCTTAGTGGAGACGAACGGCATTCATGCCACCGCCATTTCGTTCTGCCGGTGCACGACTCCCGAGGGAAAGCGCGGCGCTCCGGAATTTCAGCAACTCTTGCGGGCGGGTATATTCCCCGGCAGTGTAAAGGAACCGAAGACAGGATATACGCTGGGCCTCCTCGAGTACTACCATCAGCAGCGGAACCAAGGGAAGGGTTCCGCATACAATTTTGTGCATGTTCTGCAACGGATGGCGGATCCATTCTTTGCGGGCTCAGTTCCGGTAAGTTGAGCAGTAAATCGGGTTCATTTAAAGGAGCTAAAACGCTCTTAGGACATATACATCAATTTCCTCGCGATCACCCGATTTCATCAACATCTTGATATTATCATGCGACGCGGGCACGCACACGGGCTGGATGTCCCTCTCCCCGGCGAAGCCGACCGCCCGTACCCTAATCGGCCGATCGGATTTCTCGGTGTCCTGTGTGCGGCTTGTCCAGAAAGGGGCGTGAATATGCCCTTGGTTGTTCAGGTAAAGCGCTATCTTCGGTGAGTCGCGGACATGAGTTACACACTAGACGTGACGATGCTAATGGACTTCCAGACACCTTGAGTCACAAAATCGCACGATAGATGGAAACTTCAAGGCCAACCAATTCTTCAAACGTGACGACGGCAGCGACACAGCCCTCACGGACGGGAACATGTATTTTCCTAATCAAATGGAGTTCGAAAGGATAGCGAAGGAGTATGTAATCGAGGAGGAAGACAAGGCATGTTAATTTTGACGCTACTACTACTCACCGCTAAAAAGAACCCAAGGAAGTACCGTGCAAGGCGCATATTGGGTCTATTCGTCACCAGGGATCAGTGAAGTACGGGAACCTAGCTGTCAGCGGCGTCATCGCCTGCGCGTGCGATCATGCCGTCGTGGGGTCATTCGTCGACATGCTCAAGGGTGAAGCGTAAGTCTTTCTCTCGCGGCGACAAGGTTAAGCGCTGATTTCAATAGTTTCGCGCTCGGTACTTTAGCACAGCGCGAGAATTTGAGGCACACCAACTCACCACCTCACGGTCCAGAGTCAGCCACACCAACAAATTTCAGCTACGACAGCTGGTGTTCATTCGTCGTGTACCAGGTGAAGCGGGCGATCACGCTGTTTCCGGAGGAGGAGTGGCTGCACACGCTGCTAGCGGAGGTGGAAGGCCAGATCCCAGCGGATCATATCAACGGGCACGGAGCCGACTGTCAGTCTTTATGGCAGGCTGTTTATTTTGCGTGCCGGGCACATTTCCACGGGGAGACGGCGGAAATGATCTGGGCGTTCCTGAACGCCCTTGGGTCGTCGACGCGCCAAATGACCGGACCTGCGCGCCACGACATCATGAATTTTGTGATAGACGCGTGGAATACATGGAAGGTACTTCGTCAAGGTACGTACAGCTTGGTTATTGTGGACACTGTCATTGCTGATTTGATACTTGAACAGCGGAACTTCTTGCTGCGGAGCGAATGGACGCCCTGCGGCTCTTCGAGCTCCATATGGCTGTGGTGGAGGACCTCAGCAGGCAGCATGCCACCGAAGTAATTGTTTGGGCGAAGATGTCGCGAGTAACCACCAAGTCCGCGAGTGGGAAACCTCAAAGTGTTTACCAGCATGAGACGACGAAAGGTATGGTTTTATTCAGTTCAACGCGTATTTGGAGCTAATGAGGTTTAGTACTCACTATTGAGAACACGCTGGCTGCTATGGTCGCCGAAGAACGAGAGAAAATGAGACGCGAATCTGGGCATGGGGCGAGACCACCGGTGGTAGAGTGGATTCATAATGGAATGAGCATTGAGCGTCAGCAGTAAGTTTCCAAATCCCCGTGCGTGAAAGTGTTCCAATGGGCCGTAACGCAGAACCTTTGTAATCGCGCTGCTCCAAAGCCACCGAGAGCATCCCTTGCAAGACACATGGGAGACAATCACCAAGCTACGCGACTCCCTGAATTGCGATCTCAAGAAATTCCGGGAACGCCAGCGGGAAATATACCCGCGTCTCAAGCTCAGCGCGCTCGACGTAGACGAGCCTGAACTAACGGCGATCCAACTCCCTTCATACCGGATGAAGCATGGACAGCGGGGTGTGAACGACGAGGACTCGGAGCTGCGGGAGGCAGAAACCCAGCTGCGGTGTAGTGAGGCCAACAGCGGAATTCTCGCTGTCCGAGCTGCCTCTCTGGCATTGTCCGCCGTCAAGAAGGCCAGGGATCTCGATTACCGGGGCCAGGCGGGGATTACACGTTCGCAGCGGAACCTTCAAAAGGCGGAACTAATGAAGACGTTCGAGATCACGATGTACAACCGGGCGCGGGGTGCCCTGGTCCATTTGGGCTACATGGCGAAGGACGACGAAGAGCCCTATCCACCGATGGACCACCGGGACACACGCAGGAAGGAAACCCACTTACATCGCGCGAAGGGGGACTCCCGGTTATTCGATGGGACGGCTTGGTATTTACAGAGCGGGGTGACGATATCGCACGCAGCGGTGGCTTCGACACTGTCCTCAAATAACAGGGGGGAAGATAGCGAGGACGAACCACAGTTATTGGCAGGTACTAAGACACTGAAGCGCTCAGGTACAGTACGCCGTCCTACAAAGTCTCTTACTAGCATTAACGTATCTCCAGGTTTCACAAAGTCCCAGCGCGCACCTAAACGTCTCAAGGATATTACTCCAGACGACGTAGTTGTGGAGTCGGAGGCCGAGGACAGCGACTTGGACATGTCGCCTTCCAAGCAGGGGAAGCAAGCGGGGAAGCAGAAGGGGAAGCAGAAGGGGAAGGGGAAGCAGAAGGAGAAAAAGAAGAAGTCGGATGGCTGGATTTGGCTGGAACGTGTGACGAGGGGACAGAATCTGGGCGACGACACTAAGTTGGCCGAGTACAAGAGGGAAAGTAAGTGGTATTGCATATTTATTTAGTTTCCGTCATATGCTAACAATGTCCTAGGTGACCGAGTACAGTGGTTCCGCGCGGAAGCAGAGATGTACCGCTGGTTGAGGCACGACAACTTTAGTAGCATAGGCGTTCGGTCCGTTGACCGAACGCCTATTGATGGTGTGGAATGCCTATTGATGGTGCGAACGCCTATCCATCATGTCAAGCGCATCACGGAGTGATGAATTTGCCGTTGGTTGCCGAAAATTGCTAAATCCCTCAACTCTGTATCCACTGTGCGTGGGGGGTTAGGTTTGGGTTAAATTTGGGTTAGAAAAGTTAGGTATGGTTAAGTTAGGTGTTCTGGTTAGGTCCCCAGGTATATTGAAGAGGTTGTTGAAGAAAGGACTTGGTTGTTTTGCTGGCATGCAACTATTGATGGTGTGATGCCTAATCCACAGGCGATAGGCATTCACGCGGCAAGTAGGTGTTCAGTCAACGGGCCGAACGCCTATGCTACTAAAGTTGTATGTACTCCCGCTGGTTAGAGCAGTACGAGCGCAAGCACGCGGAACTTATGCGGGTGATCGAGAGGTTTCGCCGTGATAGTGTAGTGTGGACGGGATTGGCGGATCGTGAGGAGCAGCAGAACAGGGGCCTCAATGGCTCCGTAACTTTCGCTCGGATGCAAGCCGCCATGTACAGGCGCCTGGAGCACAACGCGAAAGTGATCTTCAAGAGCGCCGAGTCGGGCGCACATCATGATTGGGTCTCAGCCACCACCTTCGATGAGCTGGTCACCAAGATCGACGCGTGGCGGGACGTGGTCTTCAAGTGGATGGACGACATGGTGAGTGGCACGAATCCCTTAACATATCTATTGTTTATTCACTACGAATTAGGGTATACATAGAGCGTACAAAGATTTCTAGAGCAGTAGCAGCTGTCTTAGGTAATCGAATCCGACCCCGACCCTTGGGGACTTTGAAGGTCTTCTCGTGCTCCCAGCCGGCTGGGGATCAGCGCCTTCCCGCCAGACGTTCATTGGGTCACCCGCAGGTGCCACCTGTGCTCAGAAACCGCGTTGGCGGCATGGTTGTGCTGGTCGTCGTTGCACAGCCACCGTGCGCCCACTTTGGCGGGACTTCGGTTCAGACGTCGTTGGAGTTCGGATGGTGCCGTGCGTTGCAATGCAACCTCACGACATCATCTCAGCCCCTTTCGAGTTTGCTGGTACATATGCAGCGGTGTGGGGGAGAGGTCGGGTGATGGCCAACTCCCGCCACCCAATGTACAAGCGCCGCGGATTTCCGTACTCGAGACCGCGCTCACCTCGTACGCGGAGGGCGCACCCCGAGCCTAGCGCAACGTCTTTGCCTCTCCCGGGGTCGCTACCACGCAGCTGGCGGGGAGCATGTACCTTACATGATCTACTATTGTATATGGTATATGGTACGCCTTCATTTTGTATCTACACTGTATTCAGAATTTATCTTGGTCTAATGAGAACTTGAGTCTCGCAGCGAGAACTTAAGTCCTGCGAGACTTAAGTCGCACGGGGAACTTGAGGGTAGGTGCGGGACTTAAGTCCGAAGGTGGCGGGGCGTTGGGGTGGGGGGATGGCCGCGGCCGTGGCTGCCTCGTCGAGAACTTAAGTCCTGCGGGACTTAAGTCGCACGGGGAACTTGAGTGTAAGTGCGGGACTTAAGTCTGAGGGTGGTGGGGTGGCCGTGGCCATCGCTGCCTCTACGGGGCCGCCACTTAAGTTGCAGCGAACTTAAGTTTGAATGGCGGTTTGGACCGCCGGAACTTAAGATGAGCTAATTTTATTTCACAATCTTCCGATTCCACTCGACCCATTTTCCCCTTCAAGTCCCCTGGTACCAACCGTTCCAGTGATTACCGGACCGGGATTGGACGCCGCCCAGACGTGAACAGACATCCGGCGCTGACATCCGTGCCTCCCACCCAAGACGATGCCATCTTTGCTCTACGCATTGATTCAATGTGCGCTTCTTGCCAGGATGATGATGTGCGTAACTTATTTGGCACCAGAACCTCTCCAGTTGTAGCGCTGTCGTTTTCAACCGAGAGGCGCATCGTCCCCCGCCTTTCGCACTCAATTCGGTACGTCTTCTCGCTACATACTTCTTATTCTCCCCTCGCTCCCGCCTTGATCCTTCATTCGTCCCCTCCCCTGTCCACGCCGTATCTCCCTCTTCCCCACACTCCCCCCTGTCCTCGGGTCTTTCTCCTCGTCACCCAATTCTTTATTCTCCCAGCTTTCCCCCTCGTATCGCTGACGCTCCCCACTTTTATTTAGGTCCTTCACAGACGCCGTGCATGTGGATAGCGTTGCCATGAAAGTCGGGCAAGGCGCCGACGCGCTCCCTAATTCCACGCCCCGTGGTCCAGGCCCCGCGATAGGCGTTGCGGTGAGCACCTCCTGACGGAAGTCGAGAGCGGGGGCAGAGACACGCAGCCGCGGCTGAAATGGGCGATGCGGAGGGGGTACCCATGCCCGCAACGGGAAAGATGCGCGTGGGGTCTTGTGTCGGTGCGCCGAATGCTTCGCGGCGTCACGAGGCGACGGCGTAACACGCACGGGCTGGAGAGCGCCGTTGATGGGGTGCGGTGAGTTGCGGTTCTTGATGTGCGTAGAGTGAGGCCGATCTTGTGTACGGGCTGCGCCTTGAACCTGCGGGTGCGTGCCCGCATCGCACTCGAACCCGATTCCTTGTTTCGGAAACTACGGGCGCCGAACTTCCCCCCTTCCTTCCTCTGCCCCTCTCCCCCTGACTGTTCCTTCTCCGGGGTGTTTCTGCCTCAGTTCTACTTCCACGTCGAGAGACTGGTGCGTTTCGGATGAAGGGTCGCGGCCACGTGTGGTTGTTTTCTTTCTGTTCTTTTCCTTACGCGCGTTTCTACGACTACTTGTCGTGACATCCCCGCAGCCACCCGCTATTCTCGGCCCAGGCAACGACCTCAGGTCTGATTCGTGATTCTTTCTTAGTACTTGTACCCAAATGCATCTCATTATCGAAGAATCTTTTGACGTAGTTCGTCTCGCGGAACCCACTTCACGCATGCGTGGAGTCGTGCGTTTCGAAGGGCCGCGGTCTCATTTGGATTTTATACTCACCTTTCGTTCCCCGCGTCTCTGTCTCTGTATGTGTTTCTGCGGCTGCTTGTCATTCTTTCTCTTGTTGAACATTTTGGCGGGGCTACGCCACCCGCTATTGCCGACCTCGGAAAGGATCTCAGGTTTGTGTTTCATTTTTATTACTTGTACCTTGCACCTCATTCTTGAAGAAACTTGCTAGACTTCGCAGCACCCACTTCTCGCGAGCATGTTTCGAGGCCTGGGACGCGCATCGTTCGAGCCGTTGAATGACTCACTGTCTTGCCCATCTTTTGCGTCTCCTCATTTCCGAACGGTGGTGTGCTTGCCGTTTCTCTCCCTTTCTTGACCGTTTTGCCGCAGCATCTTCGCGTCGTATCTCAATCGTTGCAACTCGGGCAACGAGCATATGAATGTGAGCAACTTTATCGAGGCACACGTTCACATTTCCCCTTTTGCTAAATCATCATTTGTTGGCGCAGCCGGCATCTTTTTTCTCTTTCCGATACAGAGTACCTCATTTTCCTCCTGAGACATGATACCCGTGCTCTTGGAATTGAATTCACTTGGCAAGTGACAAGTCCGATGTCCATAATTAACAAAGGTTCGATAATAAACTTCTCCTCCTTCAAATTCAGGTTCGTCAGTTCGTGCGATGAAAAGATTCACAGGTCGAAAATAAGCGATACCCCTCTTGCGAAATCTCAATACAAAACGACTTATACGGGAGATACGATCCGTAAAATTGGGTGTACTGAAACTTCAGTGAGTGGTTGGAAGGAACAACAAGGTCATTGATGCCGGGGGATATTGACATGTGTACACACCGCCGAGTTCACGGTGGTAAAGCTGGACGTGGCAAGACAGAAAGAGAGAAAAGGTAGAATTGCTTCTGATTAGGATCCAACCCCTAGTCGAACGAGACACGGTCAGTCAAATGAATTCTTCAGATGATATAAATGAAATTTACCTGCGCTCGTCAGTGCAGGCTCGAGCTAGCAGAAGAGATGGCGGAAGAAGAAGAATGAGACGACTTTTTACCGCCTTTGCCCTTCAAGGTCTGGTGTTGTTCCTTCAACTTCTTCGGACGCGCGCTCGATTTGAGGTGCTTCTCCAGCTCTTCTTAAAGTTCATCCTGGAGCTCCTTCGTTGCATCTGTTGCCTCCTGTGATTCACGCGCCTTACGCGCCCTGGTGGACTGACGAGTCGTTCATCCTTCGAGGCGATGTACACGAAATTTTGAAGGCGGGCATGTTCTACAAGTGATACAAGCGACCTGAAGTCATGAACCGGGCTAGACAAAAGCAAGAAACTCAGCGATTTCTCGTCCGAAGAAAAAGAAGAAAATTACTCCTTTGCGTGTCTCCAGTAGATTTCGACAAACTCTCTAGCTAGCTGCTCGGGCGGTGTATCGTTCGGGATACCGCTGTACTCGGGAATATTATACTTCATGATGGACGTACAAATCCCGAGGATTTGCGCTCCATCCATCTCCGCATTCATGACCGGGACCGCGATCACCTCCCTTCTTGCTGGGCTTCTTCCACGCACTCGTCATACTCGTGTGGTAGTCCTTGAACGCTAAAGATCTCTTCAACTCGAATTGTTTCTCTCGTCAATGCCCAGTAACCCCGCCGGATCTCTGTGAAGGTGTCACACTCAGCGAGCGATCGAATCCGATCCAGGGAGACTATACTACCTTGATCCACTTGTAGGATTACAAGGCGCTCTCTTGTACGATACCGGGACTGGCTCTGGGCCCCATCAGACATCAACTTCGTCGATGAAGCGCTCTCTTCTACTGGACCGCAATTCACCGGATCTTTGCACTCCGGACCTTCGCGGTGATAGCACCACGAAAATTGTTCCTAGATCGACTCCGTGTGGCATGCGGATATCGGACGTCGAGAGGGGTTGGGCGTTAAGAGGAAGAGGGCGCGGTTGGTCTGAAGGAAAACACTCGGTAACTCTTCTTCCAGGTACGTCAAATCGTTTCGGTGTTGATATCTCATTAAATCTGACCACATCGCAGTGTATTGACGACCTCATCCATTACGAGATAACCCATATCATCCTTTCAACTAGTCTCCCGTAGTCAGACTCCACGGAATTATAGGACAGTCGATATAATTCCAGTATGGACCTTTCAACACAAGATCAGTAAGTCCTGCTCCGCCTCGATGATTCCCAGCAGCTTTACATGATAAATGTTACATGAGCCGTGTTTATTCCTTTCAGCATTCATCCACCCAATGCCGTGACATGGCGGAACTCGTCCTTTTTTACGCCTAGTCTGCTCACGCGGTGCCCCCCGCACCCTCCATCCCGTTCGTCGTCAATCATATCCTCCCGGGTCACCATCCTGGCGTTCTCTCTGCGTTTATTACAATCGCAGGGTGCACTGTTATAGAGCGGTCGTCTTGTCCACCGTGCAAAACTGGCCGTCCTCGAGCAAATCCCTGGCAAATCCCTCGTTCCTTGGCCTTTTTCCGTGCAATTCCAGAGTTCCTGTGGATCATGTCGCCTCGATGGGACATCGTTATCTCCTTGGTGGACTCGTCTTTGGCTTTTCGAAGCCATATTGTTGCAAAGGCCGCACACCAACTCGGCCTCGGATCGACTCCTGCGCGAGTGCAGTCTACAATGTTTTGCGTGCCTTACAGAGCATCGTGATTCCTTCCTTGTTTGGGCTCTATCGCAATGTTAATGACGGTAGCTTCATTATATTAACTGGCTATGCGTGTGTCACGCTGGTGGACTTCGACACCCTATTCCTCAAGGACAGGTCTGTGTCGATACACTCGTCGTTTCAGTAGGTTTATCTTTCCGTCAGGCAGAAACTGCTGGCACATGTTGGACCTCAGCGAGTTGGGCTGCACCTCGATGCTTTTGACACCGATTATTCTGAACTGACGGGGGCCGACCTCTCAAAGCCAACGTGCTCCTCACCGTTTCCTGCCAGACACTCTTCACCGTTTCTTGCCTGCTGTGTTTGTGTTTGTATCTTCCTCATCCTCTGGATGGCGATACGTAGTGTCGCATTCATCGCTGCTTAGTAGTTGTGAAGTGCAATATGATTCCAAGATCCACACTGGCAGTGCCTTGCCATGGGTCAGGCGCACAGCTTATCCATGGACTGAGTCATGTAAATCGACCTTCACGCGCATGAATCTGACTGCTGTTGATCCAGCACCAGCAAGCCTCCCTCAGCCCGCCATGAAAATGGTGCGGTCAGGGCGCCGACAACACGTGCTTACCGCCGATAATCCCTACTGAGCTGTAATTTCGAAATGAAAGGAGGAGAACGCAACGACCATTTGGAACCGTAGTCAGCGGAGGCCTGCACAGACGTCCGAGAACCGTCGAGTGTTCATTGCAAGAGAACATAAGAGGAGGAAGCACCGATTAAAAATTGGTACGAGGGACAGCGGCCGAAGCGACTTCGTCAGCGGCTGAATAATCGCGGGAGACAGGAACCAGATACTAGTCTTGCCATAGGAGCGAAGATCATCGGGGCAAGCATTACTGAGCCGGAACGTAGATGACTAGAAATAGTAAAGAGACGCCGGGTAGAGCAATGCGTTCGCAACAAGGAAATCGGATCCAGGGAGGCAGGGTGCTTGCGGATATGGATGAGAAGGAAGACGGGGATAGCCGCTGTGAAACTCCAGACCCACATATGCTCTGATATGTAAATACATACCATGAATGAGCCCGGTGCCGGCTGGAAAATCAGCGAAGGAACTGGACGAATAGATGTGGCAATGCGCTCGAAAGAGGACACCTTACCTTCCGATTTCCCTCCAGATATGTGCCTTCTCCATCCAGCCAGTCAGAAGCGTTGCAAGTTGCGTATCGGGTTCCGATTTGTGAACTCCAAGCGCGGGTTGGCGGAATGTCGTCATTGGGAGGCAAAGAGGCGGTGTTTCTGGGGCAGTATGTACCAGTTGGTGATCAAGGCGCGATGCGGACGGGACAGCTGTGGCGATACCGATGCTCAACGCTAAATTCTTGCGTCGATATGCGCAAAATGCGCGAAGTGAGCCCGAGGACGACGGGAGAGGTGGGGACGTGTAGTTATCGCGTGCGCCACTGTTTTCAACACGGAGAGGGTTGGAAAACCAGTAAAGGAATTGAGTAAATATGTGTAGCGAACGTACTTTGATAGATGAGACGTCAGTGCTTAACCAACGTCCTAGGTATACCTCTGGAAGGAATGCAGCCGAAGCGATGGAGATAGTTGACTAACTGTGATTGGCGCTACGAATTTCGTCGTTCGTCGAGCGGGAGGGAAGGGAAGAGGCCGTATTGGTGGAGGCACTGGAGGGAGAATTCCGCGAAGAGATGCATCTTGCGCCGGAATGGCGGACTGAGCGAACGTGGGATGCTGTGCCCAGGGCGATTGACATCGCATTCACAAGGATCTAGAAAACGCGGATCATGTCATTCGAGTGGGGATTCGGACTTAAATGAGGATGGGCAGGGATATGTGCTGTGCGAATCGTCTGGAAAAGTATGCGCACAGGTAGCAAAATACATCCTCGGCCATCCGCAGAACGCGACAGGCACCAGGGTTCGGCACATAAAGGGTGTGGATTAATGAATCATATGATGGAAACAAGCCATGGGGATGCACCGTAAACCTATCTGCTATCTGTCGCGCCCTATCTGCTATCTCTCCCGCCAACTTCTCGTTACCTTTCTGGAGAGCCGAGTCGAGTCGGTGGAGGGGAGTTTGTATGATTGGCGCGAGTCATCGATATAGAGGTCGGGTGCTGGCAGGTAACGACCCCACGGAAGAGGTGAGGGATGCGACAGAGAAACAGGAACATCACTGTAACGTAAGCCAGGCGGGGATCAATTCAGATGCCGATCCGAACGTCGTGGCGGAATTGATGGCGGAGATTCCCGCCGCGGAATTCCCATTGCAAGGATTTCTGTCCAAGCAAATTTTCTGAAGAGAATTCGGTGGAAGGTTTTGGGCAATCGCAGTCCGGATGCACATTTATTCCCATCCCGCAAACTTTTGACACCGCCCCGCAGACTTGCCTTTTTTGCCATCGCCGCGCGTGAATCTGACATTTTAATCTCGTCAACATGCTTTGCGCCGACGGCATGTTTCTCCCCACGCGAATAATGAGCCTATTTCCGAGGTAATCGGGTGAGAATTGAGTTTGTAAGGTAGCGGACAGACATTTACGGTTACCCCACGTGACGCACCTTTTCGGGCGATTATATGCAATTCAAGTGTTTTCAAAGTGAAAATGGGAAATCCGGCTCAACAGACCTGTGTGAATGTATGCCAAGACCTCTCACAAATATTTCGAGGAGTTTTAGCAAAGAAATGGGGGACTAGTTCCCATATTTATGTCAGCTGGTTGATGTCGGAACTAGTCCTTCATTTCTCAGCGAAAACTCATCAAAATATTTGTGAATACTCCTATGCTATACTTAAACAGAATTGTTGAAGCAGAATTTCTATTTACCCTCGAGGAACAGAGGATTTGTGAAAAGACTCTCGAAATTTCCCAAAAAGGTGCGTCACGTGGGGTAACCGTAAATGCCTGTCCGCTACCTTAGTGGCTGTTCTCGTGAAAACTTACCAAAAACAGAAAGAAAAATAGCCCGTGCCCTAAGTTTTGCAAAGAGCTGTAATTGACCAAACAGCCAGAATGCTCCTTGAGCGCCTTGAATCCCTCCTTCCTCCCACCACCAACCATGGACAACACCTCTCAGTTTGAGCCTGAATTCACCACAAAATCAAGGCTTCAAGAGGATGGTTCCTCTTCTGTGCAGTGGGTGCTCCCAGCATCACTCACTGACGGCATCTGAGAGCACGCATTGCAGGTATACCGGCACCTTTTTCCCCAATGCAAAGGACTTTGTCGTGGCAGGCGGCAGGTTCAAGAGTGTCACTCACATTCATCAAGCTGCTCCCACGGTTCCTGCTGGTGAGCTTGAACACATTCACTCCACAGAGGTACATACTTACCCTCGTGTCAGACTTTCCGGTAATTCCCCTTGGACACATAAATCTGCTTCAGGAAATAGGACATCACCGTGGATCCAATGTGGTGCACCGCAAAAATAGAGGATGTTCTGTTCGAAGGATGTACACGGCTCGTGTTCACAGCTGCAAGTCAAACATGACAGTGGCATTGTACCAGGGAGCCGGTGCCAAAGACGTGTGTTTTCTGTTTTCTCGAGCTAATAATGAGTTCATTGCCCTTCAGACATGGAAGAAGTACATCTCACGATACTCAGACCTTCGGTAAGAGGATTTGTACCACTATTCTGAGATTGACTTCGTCGCAGACACGCATATCTTGCTCAACTTTATGGGATAGTGAATACAGCGAATCTGCATGCTGCAGTTTTCCACGATGGTCGGAATTCCCCTTGCTAAGGGAAATACCCCCTGACAACCTCCATAATTGAATAGATTTAATCCCATACATGGAAGTGCTCGAGAACCATCGCGACTCTCACTTTACAACTGTGTTCTTGTGGAATTGCATGGTATGTCCTGCTGTGATACCACATTTGTGTTAATCAATTAAACCTCCAAAACTCTGCCATAAACCGGTTCAAATGTTCCCAAAATACAGTGCTACGTGTCACGGAACATTGTCATTGCAGAATTCTCGAAAACGTGTCAAAACGAGACAAGAGGTTCAGAAGCTTAAATTCCACTTCTGTGATTCAACACCATCACCCCGAAAAGGGCACTTGTTGGTCAAATTGACAATAAATCAACAACTATCTTGATCGTTTCACCCCTTGATCTCGGGTCCAGAAAATATATCAAATACCCAGGGAATCCTCCAATCACATTTGTTCAAGAAAATTGACCATGCGGTACTTTTTGTGCAATTGGATTTCCACCACTCAGATGATCATGGACCTCAAACCAGCTGGGCGGTACATTTCCAGCAAACCAATAGCAAAACTCCCTCGGCACAAGAACCATGCGGTTTGCCAATATTGCATTTAATTGTGTGCTTCTCCCAATTGTTGGTCGCCTTATTTGTATTTGTATCGTAACCATTTCGATCGGTTTCAAGTCTCTTATATCAAATTCCCTTATCTCCTTATCATTTCCACTTCCCTATAAATACAGCCCTGAATGTAAAAACATACGTCGCACTTTTATTCCCCCGTATTTTGCCTGCAGAATACTATCAAGTGTTGCCAAAACTTATTGTCTCTCAGAACACTGAACTATCGTCTCGAAACCTCTCTTAACAAGGCCTCCTTGTTGCTAAACTCGCCCTCTGGTCTTCAGAAGACCTACTGCCTCAATTGTATCTAACCTACCGGAATTACTGACCTTCTTATCGTTTACAGCCTACGTCCAGGACGTCTCGACTTTGACGGAACACGAGGTTCCTCAGGATATTTCGCATATTTCTTCGCCACTCCCAAAAGACACTTGGGATTCTTCGTTGTTGGAAAGTTTATCGACACTCGTGATCTTTGCAAGAGTTGATCGAATTCCTCACTCATTCGTGTATTGTGATAAACGATACATCTAATCGATACACGAAGTAAAACAATTTACGCCGTCACACTGCATACCCCGTCCGACAACGGACAATGGAATTTAATTGTTTGCAGAATGGAGAATTCAGAGTAAAATCATTTATATTTATGTGTCCGTGAGCTGATTTTTCATAGGACGTCAACCAATATATATCGTCTCTTTCCGGAAGAAAGCTGGTAAATCAACACTCTCAGATGCCTTCCCATCTCATTGCTTGCCCAGAAATACACAGAGTACACAGTTTGGATACGTTCTTCAACCAATCGCCTCTGTATTGATCTTTCACCCCCTGAAACCAATGCCGTTGAGCTTGGCCATGTGGACAGTGGACCCCTGCCATCTGGCACATCCCTCTTTACCCCAGCTTCTGAACCGGAAATGATCACTTCAATATCGCTACGAGATTATCACAAAATTTGTGGGGGGCATTTGGCTCGCCCGCGCTACGATTCAGTTCCCCAAAATGTCTCAGTGAAGATCGGGTCCATCCGATATTCATCGGGGCCGGAATATGAAAACTCTTTGGAAGTTGCGTCGTCTGATTGTAGCATAGCTGATTCCGGTTGGGCTACTAATAGACTATTGACCCGATTGTCGAGAATGGCTTGCATCCGTACGTTCCATATCAATGTGTGTTCTAATCCTGATAAGAGTCACAAATGGCAGAATAAATTGTAACGAAGAAGACACCTCAATTATGGTGAATGGCTGGATCAGGTGCACTTCCTTTCCTTCTCCTCTGAGTGTGGTTGACACCACACATGTTAGGATACGTTCTGCTGCTGTTGTGAATGAATATAGACGTCGAATACGCCACTACGAAACTTCAACCTGGCTTGCACAGGCCAATGATATTTTCAATAGTCTCGAAATAACCAGAGGCTTCGAGAATTTCGGTATATGTCCTGTTTCGCGCCGTAACAATTGTGGTTATGATTTTCACAGTATCAATACTTGGGTGGGGGCCATGGCGGAGCCCGGCAAAAACTCGCGCTTATGAGTGTTCGGTCACGTTTCATCTCCCCTAAAATAGTCTCACATCCCCTATTGCTACCGGAAATGTACTCAATAATTCGCTTGAGCATATCCAGCTCTGGTATTTTTATTTTTCGTACTCGGTGTTGGAGGCAAACAGAGGGTTACTCAGGTCATCAAGTGGCTGAAAGCTGATAGTATCCGTAGCATGCACATGATGCAATGTATGTAGTACGGGCCCCGGTTGTTTCTTAACGGGACCGCGCCGGAATATACCTAGCTTAGAGGTAAAATGAATGAGATTTGAGCCCGCTATAGGGGCAATATGCGACAATACACTGAAACTCATTACCATCATTTCTGTGTGAATTTTCGAGAGTCCAAAGACTGCGAATGGACTCTGAAAATCGATTGAACATTACTCGTTCTCTTAACGAAATCTACGGCTTTTGTTTGGTCTTTGATCATATCCCCTTCCAGAAAATCTCCTTTCTTTCTGCTCTCCTCCCGTTCCCTCCCTCGACTTGGAGGGACTAAAATGCTGTGTCTGATTCTGCTTGAAAATGCACAGCCTATTACAGCTACTCCACAGCTCATCCTTTTGCCGGTACATATTCAAACCATCCCCACAAACTACGCAGTGGGTACGGTTCAACCCTCATCGAGTCTGCGGTGGTCAATATATGGGCAATACAACTTCCTTTCCTTGGTTCAACACAGCCCATTACACCGGATACCTCAACAGCAGTTTTTCCGAAGCTGTGCCGCAGTTCTGTAAACACCCAATTTACCCACTGTGCCGCAGAGTGACACGCATTGAACTATGGCCGTGTAGTAGCCACGTCGTTTCTGCCTAAGGATAAAAGAACAACTGCAACTGCATTTTCTGCAGCATCCCAGAATCCCACCTGACCTGTTGGCTACCATTTACTCTCCCTGCTGTCTCTGTTTTTTTTCTGGGTTTTCTCAACAGATGGGACCCCCTGAGTGGCAATTGTTTCTTCAACTCTCAATTTGCCTGTCATTTTTTTTTCCTCCACAAGCGTAACCACTGCTGTGTGTTACCATATCAAGATTCCAAACGACTTTGACTTCAATTCCCTCGGATTCACTGTATCAAATTGACGTTGCTAACGTCACTGTATGGGATGGCTATGCTCAATTCTCTCTCAGGAAGAAATTTTTAGCACATAGTGACACAAAACCCTCAAATCCCTGCTGCTAGTGGACAAATGCCAATTATATTATGTCGAGCCAATTACACATGTTCCGCCCATGCTAGTCATGGGCATACTTCAGTCACTGATGTCCTGATCTATCCCTGTTCAATCATTATCCCACCTACATCATGTCCGAGTCCCTCCTCGAGAGCTAATTTTTAAACGATTTCTCATTCAATCCAGTTAGCCGTGATATTTTTTTTCCCCTGCAAGTGGTGCAAGCAGATTCAGTCATTTATGTTGCGGCCACCCCTTCCCATGTCCCTGACCCCAAGTGGTGCTCTGGAGCAGAGCGGAGGTATGTCTTGTACTTACAAATGAAACGGATGAGAATTGAGCCCGCTAGAGGGGCAATGCTCGCGAGGATAAAAAGGTGACCGAAAAGGGGGGGGGAAAGGGCCTGCACCCTATGTTCCGCAAAATGCTGTAATCCGACTGTAAACAGTTTCACAGCAGAGTCTGGAAAACTTGATGGCAGGAGGCCAGTGCCGTCTACATCGGCTGCATCTTAGACTATCAAGGTCAGTGGGAGATGCTGTTTAAATCAAGCACTTATCAGCTGCAATGTCAGGGCGTATATTTCTAGAGTGTCTTCTCCCTCCATAGAGTCTTCTCAAATATTTTGAGAATAATTCACTGGCTGGTTCCAAGCTGGGACATCCCACCATATTGTTTGTCCATTGTTTGGTCAGAGATATCAGGGCAGAAAAGTTGGTCTCTTCTACTCCTGTTATAAGCTGCAATGTTGGGGCATGTATTTCTTGAGTATTTACTACCTCCATAGAGCCTTCTCAAATATTTTCAGAACAATTCACTGGCCGGTTCCAAGCTGGGACATTGCAACATCTTGTTTGTCTGCTGTTTGGTCAGAGATGTCAGGGCAGAAAGGTTGGTTTCTTCTACTCCTGTTGTAGGCTGTGACATCGGGGCTTATATTTCTAGAGCTTATATTCCGTCCATGGAGGCTTCTCAAATATATATAAATGGTCAATTCTGGTGGACCAGGTGGATTTAATTGACACCCCATAAGCCAACAACATGAATATCTACTGCACCTGGATGATGGAATTCAATGAGTCAATGTAGCATTCGTCTAGCCAAGTGTCAGCGCCTTTCCCCTATCCTGGCTGATAAAAGCCCAATGGGTATCAAAGCTTTCAAAGAAAATGACTCACAAGGCCATCTCCTTTCCGCACCCTTTCCCATCGGACTTGGATTGATTAGTTCTGATTGATATTCCAAAGAACTTGTGTCAGTACCCACAAAAAATTATTTGAACCAGGCCACACAATCTTGTAATGTTAATTAGCATCTCTGTAGCTCTCCTGAATATTATTGAGTTGATTTAAGCAGGGGTGCCACACTGGGGCTTCCCGAGATTCTGTTTACTCAGTGTTTGGCTGTTCTGATCACAAAAAGACCCTGTAAATTTGTAATTGTAAAATCACAAGTCTGGTATCTATACCTACAACCAAATGTACACCACTTCTAACAGTGAAGTGTTGGAAATTGGGAGCACAAGCAAAGAGTGAAAACAGGCAGCTATTAATTGTCCTGGCTGCACTTGTGGAAATGATTCTAGATTTACTTGTACATAGATTGAACCTTGAAAAAGGTTGGTTCTGAAATATATGTTCGCAACGGGAATCGAACACGCGCACAAAGTGTTCAGGACATTACATAAGCTGGTTACAGCCACTATTTTATCACAAAAAATCTAATGAATCTTCTTAAAAACACTACAAAAATACCATCAATTTATTAGAACGGATAGAGGGGACTGACTTGTCAAGAGGTCGAAAAATCCTCATGTTCGTTTCCCAAATGGACGATCACTTATTACATAAGCGCTCGTAATTCCCGCTATGTATATAGTGGGTTTTTGGGGTGGGCTCGAAAATGAACTCGTATGCGTTTCATACGATTCCTTTTATAGTAATTTTTCCTTTTATATCCACCCTTTCTTATGTAACCCATCATCCCTTGATTTGGATGGACAGGCTCTTTTCGACACGACCCAGCAGCGCACCTGGTCTCTGTCAACCATTTCCCTTCTGTCACCACCTTGCCCATGTTACACTCGCTAGTCGCTACTTTCTTCCGTGCCTCCCGCTGGGTTGTCTGCCATTCACGGTGTCGTCAAGACTTCCAACCTGGCTTGTATGGTCTTTAAATTCGATTCCTTGTTCGATCCATACCTCTAGCCTTTGAAATATCGAACACCGTTACAATCCTTAGTGTCAATTTCGGAGTTTAACTTGATAATATCCTTTAATGCTTGGCATACCTTTCAAGTTTTTCCTCGTGCTCAGTTAGGTCTTCAGAAATTGGATGTGATGTCTTCATTTATGACTCACACTCCTCCTACATGCAAGTGAGCCATCCTCCCCGTGTTTGGCCTTTCTGAACATATTCAGTCTTTCCCGCGAGACTGAATTTTGTCTTTTGAAATTCTAAATCACTGCACAGTAAATAATCTCTGCGCATACTTCATGAACATCCAGTCCATATACCTCCTGTCTTCCGAAAGTATGATTTTTCTCTCCCTTCTATCACACTGGCCCATGTGGTACAGGTTCATCTCTCTGAACAGTACTACGGATACGGGGACTCGGTCTAAAGTTTGATTGATGGGCGCCGCGACAGCTGCGCTTGAAGGCCCAATGCGAGCTGCGCCGACCGAGCGAGTTATGGGCTGTATAGTTGAACTGAACATTGCTGCTGCATTCCTGCTCACTGGCAGTAACTGTTTAATAGAACATTTTCTTGTCAAACACAGTCAATCAACTTAGTTTCTTTAGACTTTTAAAGGTTTTACAGAGTCTCCGTGAGTCACGAACAGGAACAGTTCAGTCTTGAACACACGTGTAGGTCTATATTGGCCAAGCAAGAGAATATTACATCTACCACAGTGGAGAACTTTAGTTGCAATTTTGGCGCTACATAGCGGGCTTTGCCGCGAAGCGGGCTACATTGGTCATTTAAGATCGATTACTATCTCAAGCTTTCTGGACGGGCAGATAAATTACCTTTTGGCTACCTCTTTTTGTGCCCCCGGGCCGAGCTCCAATCAGAGGACCCGACCAGCTTTCAATTTCCTGATTTCAGAGCATATTGGTCTCTCGACCCTTCGGGAGTTCGTCGACTCACTGATGAAGTGGCAGAAGACTTGGGGTTTCCAGCCATCCAGTTGCAAATGGGGGTCGGCTCAAAATCATGGGACACTAGCGTTTACAACGGGATCCGCCATTTCCAAGAGGCGAAAGGTTTCGATCCTTACAGCCAAGAGGTCGCCCAAGAGCTGGGATATCCGCTTCTTCAGGTGTCTTGTGATCAGGAGACTCTTCTAGCACATCGTACGCATGTTGAACTTTTTATATGCTGCTCCATCTCATCGTTTGACAGTTCAACAGAGTGACCACGATGATGACTACTCGGACTTGGATGAGGACGGTCCTGAATCTGGAGATGAGCAATATAGTGTGCCTTGGATTGTCAAGTTATCAACTTTATCGCTCATGACTTGCGGTGCAGATTCGGCCAGCTCCAAGCTCGGGGACGCTTTCCCAAACCAGGACGAGGATACTGATTCCGTATTCTGCGATGCACCGGAAGATCACCTTTCCGAGCATGATTTCATCCCCACAACTAATGAATGTCCTTCTCTAGTTCCCGAGCAATATGGTGCGTATACTGCACAACGAGTCCATTCCTTCGCATCTCCTTTTAACCAAATTCACAGTTCCGAGTGTTTATCGGTGCAGCCCTCTTGTGGAAGCAGAACTGCTCGCCCCATCCTGGAGTTTCAATATCATCATGGCTGTTCAGTTTGTTCTCATTCTCGCCGCCACCACACTCTCGCTGTATCATTACATTTACCCACGTAGTTGAACCGATCTCGATATATCCAATGTGGATGCATACATCATCTCAATTCAACCTGGTCTCCGTGGTACTTACAAACTCCAGACGATTCTAGGTTGTCCACATGCAGATGAAGCATTTCTGGTGAATAGGTCTACTTGATGTTGCCCAGTTTTAAATATTTATTTCATAATAACTTGTTCTTGACCTCATGCACCTCATGCAATTTTGCGACGATAATAGCGTGAAGTCCCACATGGTGGCCTCATCTCAGCATGTACTCCTAAATTCGGATCCCACGTTCAGATCGAGGTCTGAATTACTGGGGTACCACCTGTGATTCGGACCTAGTACTTGAAGTAAGAAACTCGCTCCCATATGCCACCGGGTCTGACTTGAGAGGTGAGCGGAGTAGACCTTCTTGATCGAGGAAAAAGTCTAAGACGAATGTTCCCCCAGGTGTTGAGGATACAGCATTACCTAAACCACGGACTCGATTTCAGGAGGAGAGATTCAGTCTCAGCCTCAGAGAAAGGTGTGAAAGCAGCGCACGAGCGGGGGATTAGTGGAATAATAACAATAACAGTACAATAAAATAAACAACACACTGCAATACGACCCGATCCCGAGTCGAACGGGATTCCTGCAAACTCGAAGAGCTGTACATGAGGCCAAGGTAACGTAGGCAGGCGCGTTCCGGAACGCAATCAAGCCCTAGTTCAGTGTCGGGAAACGTTCATTCGACTTAAAGTTCCGAGCTTTTGGAGCAAGAAGTAGACTGTTAATCCAGGAAGAGAAAGTATACGGTTGGATGTCGCCCGCTGTTGTTGAAAATACGCAATTCCTTCCAAGGCGCAATGGAGAAATAGAAGTAGCTGTGGAGGACGTCCGGGGTAGGAGAAAAAAGGGATACACGAAGTCAAGCATGAGGAACACAGCCCGACCCCAGGTCGAACGGGGACTTTCTGCATGGATGTTGGTTTCTATGCGACACACAGAGCAGATTCAGCCGTCCGCCACCGGGTCTTGTGCTTGTTCCCTACAAACACGATATTGCCATGTGAGCGATTGCAGTTGCACCTCAGGCTGAACTGAAAATTAGAACGTGATCGGAATATAAGTTACCAAGACTAGAACGCCGAGGGCAGAGATGCAAGGACGTGGTTTCCTGACTCTTGTAATAGCGAGCGAATGGTGAGTGGAGCAGTCCCGATGGCACTCGAAACCGAGGACCAAACGGCGGAATTGAACATTATGTAAGGCCCGGCCCCGAATCGAACGGGATTCCTGCAACTCAAATGGTAAGAAATCAACGCAGGCAGGTGCGTTCCAGAAACGCACTGAGGTCTGGTTTCAGAACCATCGATTCGAGTAGGGTGGATATGAGTTTGCGTCGCGAGCATGATGAGAAGGCCAAACCAGTCCAGAGTACTGGCTTGAGGACGCAACAGAGTGGGTCGAGTCAAAAATTCCACGAGCGTTGATGAATTAATTAATTGTAGAATTGTGCAGGCAAACGAGGTGCGTACCCCAGTAAGAATGCGGGGGGGGAAACGAAAAAAAATTCCTTGAAATGAGGAGCCAGGACCCGGCCCGAGTCGAACAGGGACCTTCTGCTTGCATTTCGTATTTGTGTCGACAGGCCTATAGAGCGCAGGTTCGGCCGTCCGCAACCGGGTCTTGTTTCCCTATAAGACAACTTAATATGCAGAGCAGTTTGGATTCGTGAGTACGCTGCCGGGCCAGGAGGGAGTTTCAATTAGGATATGATGAGAGAAAGGTCAGGAATATCAGGGAGTATTTATTACTTGAGGCACGGAGACTTCCAAATATTCGGGGGAAGCAACACAAAAAACAAAAAGACGGAACACATAGCAAAGCCTACTACGACCCGACCCCGAGTCGAACGGGGGCCCTGCAAACTCAAAACGTCCAACGAAACATAGGCAGGTGGTTACAGTAACGCAATCGAGTCGTAAAACTAGGAGTTGAGTGGGTGGATTGGAGGCAGAGTTTTATTTTGAGTGCGCCCCCGGAGCTGGGACTCCAAAGCGGAAAAATGTCAGAGATGCAGAGAGGGCACCAAGAACGGGACCACAAGAGTTTGAATAGAAGCCAGCAATCAAAGTTATCGAAGATTTTGAGGGAAACACGTTAGCAGGCCTGCACTCGATTTTTGCAAAAACGACAATGCTCGACTGCTACCACGGGCCCGAGGCATTCTCTACCTCTCCTCAAATGTCCCGATGGAAATCATGTCCCAGAACAGAGGACGGCGGACGCTTCACTCGAAGAAGAGGTGAGAGTCGGGAACAACCGCCGTTCAGTGATTACCTCGGAGGTCGTAGCCAAACATCGGATGTGCCTTTCTTCCCTACTCGCCGCTCGCGCATTGCAAGGGACCTACCTCCGACGCCGGATTTCAATGAATACTCGACCGCAACCTGCCTCTACTCGGTTCCGAATCCTGGGAGTCAAATCCACTGGCAGCCGGCGTTGCCGTGTACATGTGTCCGACGACGACTCGAATTATTTGAAGAGGATACCAAGCCACGGACTGGTTTCTGATGGCGCAATAACATTGTGAAGGTGGTGCGTTAGATTTCGTCTCTATCGATTTTCTCGTTTATATGACTCCAATAGGGCAGTCGTCTCCGTTCTCATACAACTCATTCCGCACTACGGCTCCCGTCGAATGCACGGCTTCCATGCCCTGAGTAAGTCTATCCTCTTGACTCGTGCCTCCTCTCTTCATACCTGTGACTCTAAGGTGCCACCCTCATCGCAGGACACCGATCTTCGAGTCGCGCCGCCCTTCACGTCTAAATCTGCAATGCAATGCTAGACGCGAGATCCTCGACATCGTCGCCGTCATACTTCCTCAGCAACAGGCTTTACATTCTATACTACTCCGCAATCTCTTATCGAGTTCTACTCTACCCACGGCTCCGCACAACGTCGTGCACTCCCCCGAGAAGAACAAGTATGGGATCCTCGTACCGCAGCCGACGCGCGTTGTGCGCCGTGGGGTACCCGCCGGCGGGCGCTACTCCTCCGCCATCGCAGCCAGCCGCACCTCGGCCTCTTCTCGCTCACCGCCTCGATGCCAGCCTCGACGCTACCTCTCTTTTCTTCGAATACAACAAGCATGCAGTGCGTTTGCAGCGCCGAGACACTTCTGGCTTTCCGGTGTAAACACAGTCTCCCGCATTCCCGCATTTCGCATCCTGCACCCGCGCACACCTCGCCACACTTGGATGTCGTGCCCTATCCGCCGCCAGCGTCGGCCGCGACATGTACACCGCCCTCCGCTTCCGAATAAGTACCCGCGCCCACAGCCCGTCCCACGCATCTGCGCCGTTGAGTTCCCGCGCCCCTGCCTCTGTCCTGCGTTGCGCTGGTCGCACGTACGCACACACATGTCCCTTCCTCAACGCACGCATTGCGCCGCTGCCTCCCCACCCACATCTCAATCCCGCGCCCGCCGTTGCCCGCCCACCCCACCTGCAAACTGTCTACGTCCCCGCGTTCCTGTGCCCCGCCTCTCTATCTTGCGTTTCTCGCACCACGCACGCATCTGCGTCGCCGCCTCCACGTTGGTACCCACATCTCGCGCACGCTTTCCCCACATCCCGCATCCCCCCTCCCCACCCCACCCGCAACCTGCGCTGCATCCCCGCGCCTGCGTGTGTAGCCGCCCCCACCCTCTCCGTCTCACGCGTCCGGACTCACATGCGCGGGACACCCGTTCCTTATCCAGATGAGGGTGACGATACCGGGGACGCATTGCATAGGGAGAAGGAGGGAAGCGGGGAGTGTGCGAAAACCCCCGGAGACGGTCGAGGCGGGGCGGGGAGGGCGCGAAAACCCCGGAGACGGTCGAGGTGGAGGGGGTGAGGGGAGACCTTGGGGATAGGGAGGGATCGAAGGGAGGTGGGTGAGGACAGCGCGAGAGGATCCGGGGGAGGCGGGGAGGCGGAGAGATGGATGGGCCTTCGCCACGGCTAGGTATCCTATCATTGTCATGCCGCATCCAGCGTACCTGACTCTCAATTTCTCCAGAAATACGGCACTTATTAACTCTGGGTGACAATGTATATGCCTACGACACTTCCGCGTTGCGTTTCTTTGAAGTTATTCCTCGATCTTTGGATTTGAAGTAGTGCCTTGCATGATCGTGGCAAGTATCCCGTTCGCCTTGAGGTCGGGTCGTAGTGCGAGTGAGCTATTTTTGATGCAACTTTTTTATTGCTGCCGTCAGTGCTCCCCGGCGCATTCTTGCATCTCATCTCCCCAAGCTCTATGCCGGTCAGTACTTCTCTTTAATTCCCCCTCAGTTGCGACATATGATGCAATGGTGCAGGTAATAATTACAAGACCGGGGCCGACATCCGCATCTGCGCTCTCTGATTTCGGGAATCGCAGTGCCAAGCAGAAGGTCCCGTTCGACTCGGGGTCGGCTCGTTCCTTGAATCAGCCTTGAGTTTCTCTCTTTTGTCCTTTGATTCTTTCTCCATGCGGGTTTATCCTGTCAACAGGAGAAGGATTTTATTCTTATCTCAATATATGCGCTTGATCCACCTTGTTGTCCGTCTCTTCCTCCTTCAAATTCCGGATTGGAGGCTGTCCCTGGCATATCAAAATTTCCACACTACTCGACATTAAAACAGAACACAAGTCATATCTCCTATCCTGAATTTGCCGGACCTGGTTTCTTATTTTTCTCTACAGTCGTTCAGCGCACCGATTCAAAAACTGATTCTTGGATCGGCGGCTAGGCTACTGAGCTCTCACCGGAATCCACACTACATACGTACTTGATGTTGAAACAAGACCCCACTGCGTTGATACGGGCGTGCGCCTCGTCTTTCTAATTCTATGGACTGATGTCAGCCATCCGCGCTCCTGCGTAGCTTAATGCCCAAGGCATATCCCTGATGGCATTTCTCGCTGCAACCTCACGCCGTTCATCCCTATGCTGTGATGGTCCCTCGTCCCTTCGTTCAGCGTTCTTGGGGTCCTGCCTTCGTCCCGAGGTTTCGCGTAGGAGTGCCAGACTTCAACTCGATGTTGGATAATACTACCTCTACTTTTCGATTCGTCGTGTACAATGATCGGCCCTGTGCGTCTCTCTCTTCTTTTGTCTTCCTCGACTCGGTGGTCTTCGTATTGCTGACTTTGTTTGGCATTGGGCAAAGTTATCGACTTGCAGTTGAATCCGTACGTCCTAGTGGTATCTCTCGCCTTTCCGAAAATTATTGATACGCATAATCTTTCTTTTTTTTTCTAGCGGCCTCGCTGCAGTGTTGGCCGATGATGCGGACGCTATCGCACTGCATATAAGATGAAGATGCTTGTTTTTCCTTTTGCGGCGGTATGTCAACTTTGCCCCCTTTACGACGTGTTCAGATGCAGACGCAGGGATGCGCCGTAGGTTACTCATTCCTTGAAAATTAACATATCGGTCTTGAGAGGTGATACACAGTGTTACACAAGGCGCATTTGTATGTAGCAAACTCAATATTTAACTACTCGTCAGCCAATTCCTGACGACACCGTGAACCAGGTGGGGCTCCAGCAGCTCAGCGCCAATTATTCCAAAGGCCAAAGCGAGCCAACGAGCCGCATGCTCCTTTCGGACGTACAGATGAGTCGGAACGTTCTCGCTTGGCCGGATGGTGTACCCCGCGGAGTCCTGGTGACGACACTGCTCGGGTTTAACCCCGTCATCCCATATCTGATGACTGGTTAGGTCCGATCTTCGCAGGGCAAAAGACTGATTACCTTATAGCCTTTTGTGTTGTCCATGCTTGTCTCCGCCACAAGGTGGAATTTCTTACCCTCAGGCAAGCTAATTTGTCCTGAGTAAATTTACTTGGTCGGTTCTGAATCATATGCACAAACCTCAAAACCGCCTCTTCGCGTGACGCACGGCCAGGAACGGTCACTGCATATTTCGACGATCTCGCCGCCGCCCTCGAAACTAAACACAGCTTCATGTTCGCCTATGGCTAAGGACAGCGTCGGCATATCAATACGTTCCCCGCTAGAGTTCAATGCAGTGATGAGAAACTTCGTTTTTCCTTGTTTCACCACCTTCAGTGCGTTTGGGACGATAAGCATTGCCCCTCTGATCGCGGTCCATTCCACTTTGGTTTGCGGATCGTCGAGCGCCTTCATGGCTGTCCACATGAACTGCGGGGTTGTGGGATCAGCCCTCCCTGTTATCTGAACGAGCACAGGGTATTGAGATGCGTACGGTTGAATACGGTGGGTTGCGTCCATTGCGGGTGCTGCGACGGTGAGGGTGACTAGTGGTAGACTTCACTACGGGCCAAAACTGGCCGCCTTATATACACATTCTGTGTGGCGGCCTAGTCAAGATTTATGTGGCTAATCTGCCTTGGTTGGAATCAGACCCTGAACGCGGGAAGTCTCGCTAGCTCATCAAAGCGTGAAGAGTACACAACGTCAGCGAATATGTGACTCGCATGTCCTCCTGAATGATGCAAACAGACCGCTGGCAATTCTCCCTCCCTGACTCTTGTCTGCCCCACAAAACATTCCTTGCGCCCTTGGTTATTGATCGCGATGATATCCGGACAATTGAGGCCTCCCCGTACTCATTCGGCGAATACGTGAGCACTTACACGGATTCCTCACAAGCTTTGATGCAAAGGAACAACCAGTAATTATGGCGACGATTATTGATATTCTCTGCGCCACATAGGACGGAATCCCGCGCGATACGCCTCATTTCTTGAATTGCACAATCTCCGAGCTCATGACGGTAGGACCCCTCCTTAAAAATGTCGCACTCTCAAGGAATCCAGCCCACGGCTGCTTGTCTCAGTGGATTGAGAGTAAGTAGCTCGTACGGGGGCAATGTGGCCGCCACGACACTCGCGACGTCACCGAGGTCCTGCGATGCGTGGCACGCGAAGCTAAATTAGTGTTGGACATCAATCATACTTACTGCACATGCAACTCGCTTTGTGATCGAAGTACAACTGTTGCCACCTTGTCGAGTCCGATTCGCCACGGCTATTGGTGGTGGTGCTTGGGGAACTCACTGGCATCCCTGCACGCGCGAAGCCTCGGTGCTTGATGAATCGACTCAGGAAGGTGCTTCAAATATCCCTGTTCGGGTCCAACTTGAGGCCCGATTTCGAATCCAACTTGAAGTCAACTTGAGTGAACTGCACCCTGGGGCTAGTTTTCTTAGTGCATATAGAGGGAATAGCGGCCCAGTTCTGTCCTTATAGGGAAGACGGAAATTTACTGAGAACATCCGTGCAAAAACAACAAAATCATATTACACCCTCAAGGCGGGGAGGTGGCGGAAACCTTCAACGTTCACGACTATACCCCGGTGATTGATGTACATGGGGTACTGTGAGTCTTGGTGAAAGCAATATCTTGATTCTCGAAGATCCGTGAGGCGACCGGCTCGTTTTGATGCAAGTTCGCGAATTTCGGATCGACGATGAGCAAGACCTTGCCAGCAGCAGCGTAGCCGATGGGCCCGTACACGAGGGCGAAGAGGAAGTTGTGGAGGGATTTGGCCAGCCACGCATGTGTCGTGTGCCCAGCCGCCGATTCGGTCCAGGACGTCGTAGTCATTGCGCGGGGCTCTGAGGAATGAGGAAATCGTGGCAGAGTGGCGGAACGCGTCTCCGCCGCGGATGTTTTTCTTCTGACGAGCACCGAACATGATCGGCTGGTCGAAGACCTTATGTAAAAAAGAATTAGAATAGCAGCTGGAGAAGTACGCCGACGTCCCTGGATTTTCGTCTGGTGGTGATCGGCGAGAAGGACGGCGAGGCTCTGCAGTCGCTGGAATAAGGCGGGGCACTCTGAGGCGTCAGGGCTTACTTTCGCCACCAGTGCGCGGAGGTGCGCTTCCTCGGGAAGATGGGTCATAGGCGCGGGAGGCATACGGACGGCAGCAGACGATGCGGATGTCGGCACCAGACGTCAGCTCACTTCTGGGTGCGTCCAAATCACTGTTGTTTGGACCAGGATATCTAAAGGGGACAGAAAGTCGTGACTGGATAGCGCCAGAGAATAAGAGGCTGTGGACTCGGGCAGCTCGCAAATCGCGGTTCGTGGCGAGAAGAAGAGACAAGCCGATTTGATTGCCGGACCCCGCTGAGGTCGCAGCCAAGCGCTGCCACACAGCGTGCTACTTTTTCTCATTACGAGTCCTAAAATGGTAATTTTAGACTCGTCTTTATAAGCATTTTTGCGCCAACCTGAAAGCAAAATTTACAGGTGACGTATGTGATTCGTGTTGGAAACATTTCCATCTTTGGGAATTATCACTGTTTTCCACTGCCCAGTATAGTAGGTGTTGTCGTTGTTTGTCCATCAATCTGTCTCTTAATATGATACGCGTTGAACCCGGCGCTACGGATATCTGCATCCTTACAGTGGTGACAAGCGCAGTGTTCACACAGCCTGTCTTGCCCTGTTGCCCCACGCCTGCCGCGAGGAGCGACCGAAGGTCGGCGACGAGCGGCAGGCCATGCTTTATTTTATTTTTCTGTCTGTTGACTCCCCAGCGGGGCTGCCCACCATCCCGTCAACGGGGACGGCTGTCAATCTACAATGCGGAGACGATAACGGGCCGTCAAAAACGCGGCTGTCTTTAATTGTGGAGCTCGAGACGGGACAGGACGGCAAAAAGACGGCTTTCACGTTGAACGACGGTGTAAGGTTACGATGACTCATACATACTGCTCCCGCAGATGCGCCTCCGTACTCCTTTCGCTCCCGACTCGCCCGACTCGTCACGATTCAAGTAGGTAATCATATATAGTCATTCGTAGTCATCCTGTAGTACTCAAGTAGCTGTAAGTAGTCGCAGTAAGTAAGTTACTTCCTCTGAACGAAGGAGATCTTTCCCCCGTTCTCCCTCATCCCTCCTTCCTAAGTTCATCTGTTTTGTGGACTTCACTCCTTCGGGACTCGAAGCCTCACACTTTTTGAACGGAAACTTACTCCTTCATCCGATTCTATCGCTCGCCGACGGCTTGATCACCCGATACGGTATCCACCAATTTTTTTCCTGCACATATTATTGACATGGTGACGACTCGTAAAGGTACCTACGAGGCCCCTCCCAAGACCAGTCGTCGTCGCTCTCTCGACGTTGAAGAGGTAGCCGATGCGGACGCGATCCCGCATGGAGACTTGGATTCCGAATCATATTGGTCCGGGGCCGAGTCTTCTGATGACACCGAGAGCGCAAGCCCGGCAGTCGCGTCGAGCGAAGGCTCTGCAAGCGTGTTGAGTAGTGACTCCACGATGGGCTTGAGCAGTGGCTCGCCCAAGGCTTTGAGCATTCGCTCGGCCGGAGGGCGCATTGAGCCTGATTTTTCGCAATCAGCGCCTCTTTCTGTATTGCATTTTAATGCAATTTCACGCACCTCATTGCCTTCCATGGCAATTGGATCTTCGTCTCTGGAGGAGACTGGAATTTCCTCGGGCTTTCGAGATGCCCCGGACGTCGTCGCGGCCAGCTCTGGGCTTCTTGGGCCGGACAATCTTCACGTGGTGACAGCGGGCGATGACAGACGTGTCGTTGTGGCCGGCACCGGCTCAGTATCCCTGCCTAGTCTCGGATCTAGTGCAGATACTACTTTTCATGTACCTAAAAATGTCGTGAATCAATTTGTTATGCAGCAAAGATTTGCACGACGCACGCATTCCTGCGCGAATAATTTTCGTGGAATATCTGCTAGGTTTTTCCCTCTCTGGTTCAGGCAGAGCATTGAGACAGGGGAAGACAATACGCAAGGAACAGATGATGCCCAAGATACTTCAGATGCTGATTCCGACTCAGATACGTCTTCGGGTATAATGGTTCTTTATAAGCGGCCGGCCAATGTGATTCATAGCTGTGCCGTGGTCGTCGAGGAAGAGGAAAGCACTAGTGGTGTTCAAGGGCCAGCGCTATCATCCAAGAAAGCTGGGAAAGGTCGCCAGAAGTCGCACAGTGGTAGCCACAGATCGAGTCAGAAAACAAGCGGTTCCGGCAAAGCGGCTCCGCCGACGGATCAAACTCCTGGTAAGCAAGACCAAAGAACGCGTGGGTCGTCTTCTTCCAACGTGTTCGCTCGCGAGGATTCCGTGCCCAAGGGTGGCTACTTTTATCGTGCCCTATCTAGTGCCCCGCCGGACCCTCCTGGCTCTTCATCTTCAAGTTCTTCTGACCCCTCGTCCTCTGAGAGCTCCGACTCTCATTCCTTGGAATCTTCCAGTGATTCATCTCCACGCCGTGCTCCGGCCTCATCGCATACCTCTAAAAAGGGTTCTGGGAAACGCGATGAAGGGCATTCCAAGCATCTCATGAAGCTTTTGCGCTCCGTGAAAATCAAGACTCCATTTGTTTATGATGGAACGGCCAATTTCGATAAATTCGAGCAGTGGACCTATGAGGTTGATACTTGGCTCGAATTTAACGCAGTACCATCTCGCTGGGTCGTTCGACTCGTCTCTGGCTTTGTCTCTGGTCCCGCTTCTGATTATTTCATGGACTTTGTTGCTACTGATCACAGATCATATAAAATGAAGCAAATTTACTCCGGGCTCTTTGTATATTGTTTCCCCGTCGATATGCGCCGTAATATGCACCGCGACCTTCTCACAGCAAAGCAAGGTTCTGATGAGACTATCCGCAACTTTATCAGACGCACAACTCGGCTCTCCAAGCGTCTCAGTGATGTTTCTGATCGGCAGATTGTCCAAATAGTTTGGGACGGCGCCCAAAGCTATCTTCGTGTTAAATGGGCTGATGCTGGTTATGACTTCGAGACATCATCCCTGGTAGCTCTCGAATCTGCTGCCATTGGCTATGAGACAGCTGAAATCATTCGGAAGACCGAAGCGGCCAAACGTGCTTCTGAGGCCACTTCACTGCCGAAATCTTCTGGTTCTCAGGTGTCTCCTAAGAAATCTTCGACTCCTGGAACATCTTCTGAGCTGGGTTCCAAGCGCTCGCGTTTAACTGAACAAGAACGCGATAATTTCCGCGCTGAGAACCGCTGCTTCTATTGCCGTGAGATTGGACATACGAAAAACAATTGTCCGTCTCTGCATTCAGCTCCCGCACCCAAGATTCGTAGTGGTGCAGCAACTGTTCTGAATCGCGAGGATCGTTATGCATATCTCAAAAGCATCGGTGTACTCAATGAGTGATCCTGCGCGGCAATATATCAGAACTAAAATGTTTCTGGTATCAAAATTTTTCTGTTTTTCTCTCTGTTTCTGTTTCTTTCTCAGTTGATAATTGTAAACAATTCTCGGAGGGCGAGTGTAAGGTTACGATGACTCATACTGCTCCCACAGATGCGCCTCCGTACTCCTTTCGCTCCCGACTCGCCCGACTCGTCACGATTCAAATAGGTAATCATATATAGTCATAGTCATCCTGCAGTACTTAAGTAGCTGTAAGTAGTCGTAGTAAGTAAGTTACTTCCTCTGAACGAAGGAGATCTTTCCCCCGTTCTCCCTCGTCCCTCCTTCCTAAGTTCATCTGTTTTGTGGACTTCACTCCTTCGAAGCCTCACAGACGGGACGGCGCTCGGTTGCGTGAGATTCAGTAGCAAAGACTTGAACTTGCACAGCAATGAATAATTACCTGTTCAATTAGGGTCTGGGGTGTTAAATTCAGGCGCTTCACAATATAAATGCTTTCGGAGGCTACACCCGCATCACGTGAGATGTTGAACGCACGATAAATGATTACGTGAACCGTCGTGGCGCGGAGTATGGCATTTGAGATACTCTGAAGAGTGTGTTGAGTCATGGTGGTCAATTTTTGAGCAATTCACCATAATTTTGGGACAAGTAGACTATGCATTTCGTAGCAACCCGTCTACGGCCATCAGGGGCACCCTGACGGAACGGCGGCAAAAATGCCGTACCTGTCCCGTTAATTCCGTCCGGCAAGCTGCCGACGGGGACGGGACAGCATGCCGTTGACGGCACCCGTCACACCCGTAAACATAAGGATGATGGGCAGCTCTACCCGACTCACTTGACTCTCCGCAACAAATACAGTTCAAAATCAAAATTATGGGAAGAAGGATGGCCTCCCAACGAAAATGACCCGAACCCGAATCCCGGACCGCAGATCCAGGAGACTGACCTCAATTTTCACCTTCATAACCTTTTGAGCCCGAATTGAATCTGTAGTAAAGTTCACCGGATAGCCATTAAAAATTACATACCCCGGAGCCATCTCGAATCGCTCTTCCGATTCAAATACTCTTGTGTAGGCTCAGATTTCAATCTAAATTATTGGAGATTTGTAGCTGCCGGAGGCGCTATCATATCAACCATAAATCTGTAGAAAAAATGAAATGTTTTCTGCCTATAATCAGATGTTTAAATTGCTGCTTAATGAAAGAGTGAGGTCTAAAAATAACCGGACTCGTTCTGCCATGCGCAGCAATGGCCTAAAGCCCAAGTTCTCTCTTCCAGTGCTCTCGTCTCCAACTTCGCCTCTTCTGCTACCTATGCATATGCATCAGCGGCTGCTCAACGCAATCTTCGCGCCACATTGGATCCATCTTCCATGGCACTCAAAGGGAAGAAGTCGAGCGAGGCTACCGTGACGTGACGACGTCTTCGACTCTTGACTCGAGTTCTTCGCGCTTCCCGCAGTCAGAATCCTGCTTTTCAGCTATATCTCTTTTAAGAACCATCCTCTTCTGCGTCCGTTGCCGAACCCGCTCTGCTTATTACGTACGTTCTTTCACGTATGTCGCATCCTCTTCCCGCAATTAAGTAATCTGTCCTCCCCGCCGCCAACCCTGTTTTCCTCCCTCTGGTATCTCCTCGACGGCCGTCTCGCCGAAATCCTCTACGAAATCACAGTGGGATTTTAGCGCTCCTCTAAATAAATAAGCTCTGACCGTCCTACTACCACCATGTCACTTTTTAAAACTTCGCTTTTTTACACTGCTTCTACTTGGGCCTACGCACCACGCCACGAGATTGTTCTCTCGTCTCGGCGGCGCGTACTCCCGGTAGTCGAGCCGAAACACACAAATTTCGTGAAAACCCGAAAATTGGGAGAATTGCGGCGCAAGCGCACGTCTACCCCTCTCCCGAGCCGAAGATCTGAGTCCTGGATGGTGCAACGACCGCAGATGTCCCTTCCTGCACGGTGGATCCGGCATCGGAACAAGGCATTCGTTGTGCTCTCGGGCCTGGTGGCGGCTTCGTCCTGTCACCACTCCTGACTGCATCGGCCTGGGCCCCCCCTAGAGGCCGAATCGCTGGTCCCAAACCCTACTTGTCTCACTGGAATACACCCCTCCCTCTGTGGGCTACCATGCGCGCTGGAAAAGTTGGCCGGCGTTGCCCCCCATTTTTTCCCCCGCGCACGGACCATGGACAGAACTCGGATCCACCGGGTATCCAGCCGAATTTCCCCGTCCTTACGCATCAACCCCAATGGGGATTCCCCTCTGCTCGCCGTGTGGCTAAGCATGAAGATGATGGTTTCTTGTCCAGGACACATGCCCCAAAAATCGCCACAAATTGGCAGAATTTTGGATGGCGCAGGGCGGAATCGCCCGACGGCCTCCCCCAAAGCTCCTCACGGAAGCCGCTGTCTCAAACATTTACGGCGCAAACGTCGCAGCGGGGCGCACCTGGAACTCTGTGTTGTCGCATTACCCTCCTGAATTATATCGCGGAAGTCGCACCATCAAGCCTTTTTCGAGCGTCTTTGACCTCAATGAGACGGGAACAATGTTAAGAAACCATTCCAGCACGCTTGCTGATGCAGTGTCGCTCAAGGCTTCCCTGACTGTCGCAATCGACGAGGGGCTTTCACCGCACGCAAACGCGACTTTGGTGCCAGCAAACCCCTACACGCACGGGCCATCCCCCGGATGGATACCCGGTCTGCGGATTTGTACGGGCAGATCTAGATGCGTCATTGCAGCCACGCTAAAAGGCACGGGAATTGAGCAATACTTAGCGCAAGCGCTGTCCTGTAGTAGTAATATCATCTTCCTAGCTGTGGTTCTCTGTTTTAATAGGCGCAATCGCTCGGGCATGGCTGACACATCCAACATTTTATAAACATTGGGTGCGCAAAAGCTCAACCGCCCGTGTCTCAACAGCTGTGGACCTTTTTCCGAGGCTGACCACGCTGAAGAGCTGGAGCCTCGAACGTGCTGTGATGAATTTGTGCTAGTGCTTGAACCCTCAGCGCAATTGCTTGAGTCCGAAATTCATTACCTCCGTTGAGCAATAGAATCTGTAGTGGCAACACTTTCCCTTTGACTGGAGCCGGAAAACAGCATGTCAAGCGGTGCACATTTTATGCCCACTAACTTTAGGTAGTGGGTCCTGTAGAGCCCTATTTCAAGTACACCTTTTTCTCATGGCAATCATGGACAAACAACCGTATTTCCCGTGCGGGTTCGAGTCCCAGAGGTTACCTTTTTTCTGCCATTTTTGGGAGTCATCAATTATTTTGGCCTGGCCCCATGGGATTCCACGGAAGCAGATGGATGTGGACCATGGCTGGTGAGTTCATCTTTTATGAGCTCACATGTCTGGCTTTTACACCAATTTGATTAGTTTCAGGAATTTGTACCCTCTGCATCTGCTGGTATTCCGACTCTGTTCGCTCCGCCTTCACGGTCTACTCAAGCAACAATTACAGAGCCAATTCAAACACACTTACATATCAGGGTGAGAAGTCTGCTACAGAACTTCGGGGCTGGGCTGTTTTTTTCTGCTTGTGGTAAGTTTTCATGAGAACAGCAATTGCAAGCTCAATTCTCAACGGTTCTCTCTATAAATAAGCTCATTTAACTCACTCTGCAATTCAGCAGGGCCCTGTGTATTACGACTTTTTCTAAGCCTCTCAAAATGATTCAGTAGTTCAATTTTTGTGTTTTCCACTATCTGACAGCAGAACATGTCCCATAGTAGGTATAGTGCTCCAATTGACCCAGATTTTCATTATGATGTTGTTGGAGGTATTCTAGAGGGCCTGAAAGACTGGGATAATGAATGTAATTTGTACTTCAAATATACAGCTCAATAGAGAAGTTCACTTGCTAATGACAACCCTGTCAGAGTGCGTACCCTCTGCTGTGTGATCTTGGATTCCCCTGACCAACTTCAGATGATAAAATATGTTGCATCCATCACTGCCTTCTGTTTTTTTTGGGTGTGGTACTCATCGCGAAACACCGTATGATGCTAGTGATGGCAGCACACAAACTTAACTTCGGAGTTTTGATTACCAGTTATGCGGGCACAAAAATGGGGGTAGGGCTGTTTGCCGTGACCGTGGCCACAGTTCCATGGCACCTGTGCCACGGATGCCGTGCCCGTTTCGTGGCGCATTTTCTTTGGCACGAACTTTCACCTCCAGGGCCCGTGGAAACAGGGCCGAGACGGCCGTGCAATGGCTTATTTGTTTCTGCCATTAGAATGGGATATTCCCGGACAGTGAATGCTTTAAACGTCCACATGGGCCTGCTTGACACCTCCTTGCAGTGTTATAGCATTTTTTGCTTCAACAAAATTCAAAGTTTCAGTTAAATTGCAACGATTTCGGCAATAGCCGAGAATGATGGCAGAGTTCCTTCTCCCCTTCGATATTTTGTCGCATCGGAGGTATTTGGAGCTTTCTTCCAGCATTTTGAGAAGACCAGGTGGGGACATTCCGCTTTCAGAATGGTACATATGGCCGTATGCATGAAATTTCACTGTGGTTGTCAAAGCTAAAGAATTTCATGGGCAAAATCATGAAATTCACAGAAAGTGCATGAAATCTTACAAAAAGTACGTGAAACTCAGTGTTTTGGAGTTTGAATTTCATATGCGCGAGGGTGTGAAATTCATTAGCTTTGACACTTACAGTGTTTACGGTGACAGACTTCCAACATTAACCTCTGAGAATACAGCCGTTTTCGAAACAATAGAGGGGTTTCGTAAAAAATTGATACTCGATTTGTGCTTACCACTGTTGACTGATGGGCGCCCCACAACGACGTCATCGCTTCACCGCCGCAGACATGCAGGTCTTGAAGCCGCCTGATTTTCCTTCTGGGCCATATTGAACCACTGTATACCATTGCCTCATGTAGAGTCCCAAATAAAACGAAGATTTAGACCATGTCCGGATGTATTCAGAGCGTCGGCATCAACAGCCGAAGATCAGTCCGTAAACAAAGGTAAGCACAAATCGAGTGTCCACAATTTACGAAACCCCTCTATTGTTTCGAAAACGGCTGTAAGTTACAACTTACTAACAGTCTCTGGTGCATCACTTCTCTCTGGTTTTTATACATCTAACTGATTGTCTTGTTTCCAGGCTCTGCCGTTGTGGCAGAACACAACATTTTTCGGGCAGCTGCGTCACTATTTCGCTTAGACGCGCGAGTTCAAAGCCAGAGACTTGGATGTTGGTCGAGCAGCATCTTCGCCTGGCCTTCAAGAGATTCTGAACTAGTTACAAATGTTGTAACTGGCTCAAACAATTTTTTCCCCTGCCGTGCCAACCCGTGTACCATTTACGGCCGTGCCGTGGACCGTGCCGTCCCGTCCAAGGTCTTGAGTTTCATTCCACGGGCCGTGCTTCATACGGCTGTGCCGTGTAAAAGTTGTGTTCTTTCTTTCACCTTGGCAACTTTGCATGGAGGTCGGAGTCCAAACATATTGATCCAATCACTGGTTAGTGGGCTCTGCCGCAAAGCGCGCTACAATTGTTATTCGCCAAACAAATGTTTCGACATGAGCTGCAAGCATTTTGCTCATCATTTCTCGTCGGCTGTGGACCTTCTTCGGAAGTTGAACACGCTGATATGCTTGGCTGTGGACCTTCCTCGGAAGTTGAACACGCCAGGCTGCCTCTTCCCAAAAGTCCTTGGGTCTGTGTCTCAGGACACAGATGGTGTGCATGCACTCTGCAAAGGGAAGACCTACGACAACTTGGTGTGAGCTGGTGGACACCGGGGATTTATACCTGAGGGGGGAGAACCCTTCTCGAACCCCAGCAATGCTGCTGGGGGTTAGGTCCTGCGGGTTTTAACCGGTGGTCCTGCCCATTCAAGGTCAGCCAACTCACACTTGGTGAGCGTCTAGTAGTGATCGCCCCCCTGGAATGATTGTGTGCTCCGTTGACATCTTGTAGGTTTATGTATGGATAACCACCCGTATGTTCCTACATGTTTGTCTTCGGTAGACTCGTTGTTCATGTTGTGGACCATGCGAGTATAATAAATCCCCCCCCCCCCCCCGTCGATCCAGCCACCTCACTATTCGGTCCTGGCATGCCTACTTCGTGCGTGGTTTGTTCTTCACCTGTATCAGCATGATGCTCGAGGACATTCCGAAAGTCTCGACAATCACCCATGGTCGGGGCGCGTCGTCAGCCCCACCTCCCCCTCGCCGAGGCATTCCTCCGCCCCTTGTCCCGATGCCCGTGCCCGGCGTGGACGGCTTTATTAAGCAACCTCGCCATTGCGATTATGGGGAATACATCCCCCCTCAACCGCCTCAGGGGGCCCAAGTCCCCATTTTCCTCTCCCTTTCCCTTTCCGCAGTGGAGTACCTCGCTGATTGATTAATCCTACACGTACAAATCGTCTTCCCGCTGACGACTCCGCTGCCTCTGCAGATCTTGTCCGGCGCACAGGAGGCGTAGGATTCGATCCTGATGGAGGGCTACCGTGATGACGCCGGCGCCCTCCACTGGTGTGAAAACGATACCGGGCGGGTCGGACACTGATTTTCAGGTGCGTCCCTCTGCCATTTTTTTCTCTCGAAGCTCACCACTCTCGCGATACCGTCACTGTGAATGCAGCGCCCGTTCCATCTCCACGTCCTTCCGTGGACTTGTCCCTGGCTTGAAATCAATAACGCGGGCACCGGGACGGCTGCCGCGGATGATAATGTTACTTTCAAATTTGTCAAAGACGACACCTTGTGCGTCTGTCTCTTTTCCTCTTTCTTGTTCTTGAACTTCTATGGCCGATGCTAACACTGTGTAGGATTCTTGCACTGCCATAATGAGTTTCGTTTGAACTCGTACGGCCTCGTTTTGTTTCTCTGTCCTCAAAGTAATCTTGAAAGTTCTAAGCCTCTCTTTCTTTCAGCGGAATCGAAGTCGTGTTGGCGGAGGAGGCGGCCATATCGACTTTCACCTGACTACGTACATCGTTTCCGAAATATTCTGAATGCGGATGATTCTATTTGCAGAGGCTCTGGGGTCATGTTGGCGGAAGATATGGGTGATATTCATACGGAGGTGCTTCCCTGTGCGTTTCTCAATATTTCCTCTCAGTACCTGACGTAAAATGCTGATTTGTAATTTACACTTACAGCGGTGTGGACCAACTTTGCCTGCAATGCGACACGCTGAGCCGGATGCAGACGCAAAGAGCCTCGGCTTAAGATCACGGCTGATCTCGGACTTCTTTGCGAAATCTGCATCGGGCACTTCGGTATTTATTTACCCTAGCTCTCATTATTGTTGTTTAAATAGATTGTCCCGAGCTCTGAGATGTCACACCGGATAGAGGAATATATTGACCTAGGTCAATAGGTTAGCGGAAAGTAGATAATTCAGGACATAACACAAACTGTGCAAAGACTTAATAAATTTATTTGGTCTGAAATGGACCCAGAAGTAGGTACATTCAGGGGCCGTTTCAAAAGCGGTTTATTTATTCACTGTCCCCCACATCTGAAAGGACTGCTGAAAGATGAACTTTCAGGAGCCATTTCCAGTGAAAAGAAAGATGTTCTTTTCAGTTCGGCTGAAAGGGGTGTCGAAAGGATTTCTTTCGGCGGCGCTTTCAGCCGTACTGAAACAAAGACTTTCCTAAATTTAGGAAAGTGCCGCCGAAAGTCCAACTTTCAGCATAAGCCTAGGGTGCACCCTGAGGTGCACCTGTAGGTGCACCCGCAGGTGCACCCGCTGGCGGGGGGTCGTCGACCTTCGAGACGCAGCGGCAAAAATTTGGAATTTAATTACAAGGCGCGTCAAACGACGCGCCGACGCGTACAAATTACATACGGCTGTAGAGAGTATACACAGAGGCAGATATATGTAGAGTAAGTATTACACAGTACTTCAAGACTGAAGTATGAGTTGATAGATGTCCTTCGTGGCGAACGACGGGCTGAAGAAGGTCCTGCGAATCCGCTCACCCATCGCCCTCAAGACTTTCTTCATTGTCGCGTCTACTTGAGCAAGGCCGCCGATCGAGGGGAAGGTGAGGAATTCGCGGTGCGCGACCTTGCAGGTGCATTTATGGACGTCGCGCTCGCCGCCGCGCTTGAAGAGTCGGAGGTGGAAGAGGCGTTCTGGGGAGCAGTCAGGGAAGCCGCGGAGAGATTGGGAGCGCCACGCACCGCAATAGTACCGCCGCTGTACAGTGTAACGGCAGATCCAAATGAGCGTTCGGGTGCGCCCCTCGCACTTCCCGTATTCCCTTTGACGGCGGGCCATGTGCTTGGTGTGGCCGCCCTTGAAGGCGACCTTTTCAAGCAGGGCGGTGGCGGTGATACGATGCCTGCGGAAATCGCGGATGTCGGAGTTGAGGACGCTGGCAATGAGGTAAATATCCCCCTTGCCCTCGCGCGCGTACGGCTGGGTTTGGCGGCAGGCGACGAACGAGGCGATTCGGGCGCTGTACAGCGAGCGCTGGTGGCTGCAAACCGGCTAAGGCGACATTAGCGGACGGGACGGCGGGGCGTACGCGAGGGCGGCTGCAGATGGGTTCATCCCGACGTGCTACGAGTTGGCGGCGCGAAACGAAGGGGGAAGCGGAAGAACGGCGGTGAAGACGCGGAAACAGCGGTGGATGCGAGAAAAGGGCGTTGGTGAAGGAAAAAGTGTGAAACGACGCTGGGCGACGAAACGGCCGTGGATGCGGTGGCCAAGCCCCCCCCCCAAGTCCTGAGGACAGTAAAAAAGTCAAGGAGGGCGCGCCAGGTAGGTGGATGAGAGCCCAGAGAGTGGGACAGAGCCCAGAGAAGGGTGGAGAGGCCAGGGAGGTGACAGCAAAGCACTGGAAGGAAGATCGACAGCGCGAGAGAATCACAAGTAGGGTAGACAGCAAAGAGAATGAGATTGAGGCTGAGGATGGAACAAACAAAAGGAGACCCCCATGGTCGCGGGGAGCGTCCTCGTCGATGCCTGGATGGGCACGGATCCCCACCCTCTCCTACCCTCCCTTTCCTGTCTCCCCCCCATCACCCCCTTTCCGCACCCCGCCCCCGCCCCACTCTCCCATCCAACTACCCTCGTTCTCGTTCTCGTTCTCGCCCACCCTCCTCCTTCTTTCACGGGACGGTACAGCGCAGCGCGGGAGGACACGCGCAGCTACGTCGAGTTGGGGAGCGGTGGACGTACCCCGCGGCGTCGTTGTCGATGTCGGATTGGGGCGCACGCGAGTCGGATGTCGGGTGCTGCTTGTGCCCGTGCGCGCGATGGATGGGTCGGGGAGGGCCGGGAGGCTGTACACGTCCGCCCTTCTTGCGTCGGAGCGCGGGCGCTGGGCGTGGGGACCGAGGGCGTGGGTGCGGTGCTGCTGAACAACGGGCGCTCAGTCTTGCGGTGAGCGGGGGACGGCTCCCGCCGCGGTGAAACGGTTGCTCAGGGTCAAGCACTGAGAATAGTAATGCACTAAAACAAAACACCAAATCGAACGACTGAGTTTCCCAAACTCACAAAGTGAGATTAGACAACTCAAACGAACAACTAATGCTTAATTCCAACTACACCACACACTCCTAGTACACACAGTCTTGACAAGCCTGACGAGATACGGGTCTTATTGGATCGATAGAAGATCCAAGGGACCAGGATAGAACTTAATTCTCCTTTAGATAACTTTGGTTGGCTTCGCTTTTAAGCTTTCAAACGATTTAAGATGCGGTCTATTTGATCTTAATGGACAATTGTGTCAATTAAGTCGAACGGGTGGGGTTTATTGCAAGGTATAACGGCTATTAACCGGCTATTATTTGTTGGACGATTATCCTGTCCTAGGATGCCACAAAGGTCTTTTATTTGCCACGGAGGTCTTCAGTCAATGCCACGGAGGTCTTCAGTCAATGCCACGGAGGTCTTCAGTCAATTTGCCACAAAGGTCTTCAGTCAATGCCACGGAGGTCTTCAGTCAATGCCACGGAG